>JAQFZI010000077.1:0-26727 GCA_034695605.1 Eupelops occultus | reverse complement strand
TTGGTTTTGACAATTAGTTGATTGCATTGATTAGTTGACAACATCGGTAGTGATACCAACGGTTAATAACTGTATTTAATAACTTTTTCTTTCTTTTAAATGATATTAAATGAAAATTAACACCACTTATGATAATTAGCGCACAAAATATCATTAGTTATTAAACTATAGACAAAAAGTTTTTATTTGTAACCAAAACAACATAACAAATGTTTTTATTAGTCTTCAATTGTTTCTCTTTAAAGTAAATTGGATTCAAATGAAGAATTTTTTTTTTTAACTAAAGTTTAACACAAAATAAACTTCTTATTTGAAGTCAATGTTTAGTTTGAATTAATTGTTAATATAATAAATGTCTCATTAAATTCTTCTCAATTTATTTGATTACATCAAAGAATTATCACTGAATAGAGAGTTCCAAAGTATATCTAGGCAAATTTGTTGCCACATTCAATATACACAATTCAATATCATTTTCTATCGGTGAGGAACGGTATCCAATAGCTATGATTGGCTCTATTTCTGTTTGACTCTATTTCTGTCAATAATTGGCAAACATTTGATAAATTTCATTACAAGACATACATATAATGACATCTTTAAGGCTATATTCAATTTTAAATTGAAGTCAAATGAAGCTAACCTTGACAATTTTAATTAATAAAGAGTTTTTACTTTTACCAATTTATTTGACTTTATTTTTAGTTCTTTTTCTTATATCTAATTAATAAAGTAATATATAATTAACTTTTAATAAATTCAATTTTATCAATAGTTAGACGTATGTTTCATAATTAATTGATAAACTAGGTAATCACATTTATAGTTTTCTGCAAAAATTTGTTTGGAATTTTGTTAGAATTGAAGCTAGCTATTTTTCTTTGAAAATATCCATTGGATATCAAAAGTCTAATATAGGGCTAATTAATTAATTAATTTCAAACCTCTTGTGTTTGGTTCAGCCTTTCACTAAACTTGGATACTTATATTCTTTTATCATTTTGAGCATGTTATCTCCTAGTACAAATATTTATTGAATAAATTCTTTGATTACTAATAAGTTAGTTATGAATATTTAAATTATCGATTTGTGTCTCTCGTCTAGAAATTGATTTCTAAATAATTAGAGACATATATTGTTTGTAATAATAATTTTTCAATACATTTGGCATTGAAATAATCTAAAGAGTCGTCGCCTTAAACTCAATCAATGATTAGAAAATCTTAACTTTTTTAAATGCTTTGATTTATTAGTCCTTTTAATAAATACAATAATTAGGTTAAGAAGGGTTGACATAAAGTCCATTTCTGATGTTTTATTAATTTTTTTTATCAATTATTGTTTTATTTGTGATATAATTATTTAGTAATAAATATAAACGAAAATAATTTAAGATATTGAAAGTGAAATCAGTACTATTCGTGAGAATTCAATACTTTAAGATAACTATACAAATACTAGAGATGTTCACTAATATCATACATATTTATACCTTACAAAGTCTAAAAAATATATCTAGCCAAAAAATGAGCATCTTAAAATTTGACCTAGTTTGTTTTAGTAAATTTTTAATTAAATTTAAACCTGTTATATAATATTTATATTGGTAATTTAACAAATTAAGATTAAGAGATGGTGCATTCAAGCAACATCCTACATGAATTATATAAATTGAATGTTTAGAAATAGCTTCATTCAATTTATCTTGAATATAACATGTTAATTTTGCAACAGAATTCTTTATTAAAACTTGAGTAATGGCATTGAATCTTTTGAAAAGATGTTTTATGTTTAATATCAGTGATCCGGAAGGGGGTATATCCTAAATGCCCCCTAACTTTTTGGTCTAAAGTTCCCTCTCCAAGAAAATTTTGGTGGAAAAGTGCAAACTATACAAAGGGAAACCCAAGCTTTAAAATTATTGAGCTTACTCATCAACTAATGTTTTTAATATAAAAAATAGGCATTATTCACCAAGTTCAAACACACTACTTTCTTTCCGACTGTACCTAAAAAAGGGTGGACAAAATTTTTGAGAAAGTTAACATTACGTCAATGGACAGAGACTATACCCCCTAATTTTGAAAATTTTGGGACCCCCTATTTCGAGGAGCTTCCGCATCACTGGTTTACTGTATTTAGTAAATATATGAATACTTCATACAACTCTCATCTTTTAGTTTATTTATGATCTAAGATAATTAAAGATCACTAAAGAAAATAGTTGCTAGATTGTAATTTTATACTTGCTCTATCCAGAATCAATTAGCTGGTTAAGTTTCATATATGTACATGTAAATAATTAGTTAAAAGTAGATTGATTCTATTCATTGATAAATTCTATTAATGATTATTCTTCAATAGGTTTTTTCAAAATAAATCAAAAGAATTACAAATAAAATTCATTAAAGTATTTGATTTCTTAAAGTTTAATCAAAAAGAAAAGTATTTCTTTATTTTAAAATAAATTTTTTTTAAAAAAAAATAATTTTTTAGATATTATATAAGAAATTAGTTTCAATTCAACAAAAAATCAGATAAAGACTAAGATTTAGTTTTAATAAATTATAAATACGGAAAGGATTAGTACACCTGAAACATATCTAAATTTGAAAAGGCACCAAGGTAAATTTGTTGAAAAAGCCCACGCTTTTCATCAAGTCGGATTCTTTTGAGAAGATTAGAGTTAAATATCTTTCCCTTCAATTTGTCTTGAACTTTTTGGAACTCATATTTTTGATGTTTTTGCGGTAAAAGTACTTTATTCAGAAGTGCCTCTCGTTTTGCAATTAAATTGTAATCAAATGCGCATAAAAATTATTGTTTGAAACCAAAGTCATTCAAAATAATACTATATTTGAAATGACTCAACAAAACCCTTTTGACAACAACCCAAAGAATACTTTTTTACTGCTATTCTCAGAGAAAAATAACTCTTTTAGCCCAATAAGATCACCAAGCTATATCTTAAAGTAAACTTTTTAGATGAAATCTAATGCAAACTTGATTCTTTTTTAAAAAAGGCTGAGAATATATGTGCTCTCTAATAGTATTTCACCAAACTTAAACAAATTTATTAATTATAACTTGATAAATTGACTGATTTCTTGAAAATGACTTGGATGATATTGACTTCTTGCACATCAATAGATTTTTCGGGTCCAGTAATGAAACAAAGAAAAAAACATAAAAATAATAATAATTATAGTTTGGTTGAAGTCACCGGAAAGTCAACGGATAGCCGGTTGTGCCACCAACGAAAGGATAGAAGAATTCATTTGAAAAGTTGTAAAAACTAAAAAATTTGCAGAAATTAATAATTTATTGACTTTTTTACTCAGTTTTTTCATTTCACAAAAAGAAGAGTTAAAAAGCTTTGAAAAGTGTTTTGAGGCATAACTTTTATTATTCATTAATATATGAATATATTTCGGTCTTATATTTTGGCCGATTATTTATATTTACGATTACTGTTTTTCCTTGAAAGGGTTATTCAACTGATCCAGATTATCCAGAGCATTGACAATCAGCTACTTTAACTTGGCTACTTTAGGAATGGTGGGATTTAGTAAATAGATCTGAGAAAAATTTAGTTATCATGGTATAATTGCATTAAATTATTCAATTTTTCTACGTTTCAACGTTCGTTCACTTGTTGTTAAATTTTATGAGATTTGAAAGCAATGGATAGCATATTATATAATTTTGACCATTTCGATGGTTCTTGATGAAATTGAAAATACAATATGTCTTCTTTTATGAAATTTCTAATATTTATGCTAGCATGAATTGTATGAGCTGTAGCTAGGATATTTACAAACTTACATTAATTCATACAAAAATTGTTACAAAAAATAGTCATCGATGTAAAAGATAACAAATTTTTCAAACTTAGTTTTTCATTATCTTTCTAATAAAAAATGGAAAAATGTATAGCCTTTGAAAATATGGAATTCAAATGTATTTGTGGTCACCCTAATAAAAGTTGGCTCTCTTTGTGGTTTACCAGTTGGGGTCGTCATTCATAAGCAATCGGTCGTTTAGGACATGATTTTTTGCAAAAGAAAAAACAATAAAACAAATTGAATTTAATTAGAGTTCTGGCAAATGTTCTGATGATCTTCTCGTTTACCTTCAAAACCATTGGAACCGATAGAAAGAAGTGCCCAAAAAAATTCCACTTAAGTGCTGAATAGTTGAATTATATTTTAAACCTTGGAGTTAATACGCTTGTAAAATGAGGTAATAAAGCAGATGCCTATGGATGTGCTCACTATTCTATAGTACTCTATGGCTTAATCAATGCCCATATGCTATACAACTATTAATTATTCAACATTCCAGTGAAGGTCATGTATTCTTCTTCTTCTTTTTCTTCTTTTGAATCGATCCCAGATTTTAAGATATCGTTTTGAATATCAAACACCTCAGGAGTGAGTGATATGTGTGAGAGCGTGTGTTTAAGATGAGCCTAGAACAAATTAATAATTGTTTACTACAAGTTAAACTGATATTTTGAAAATACGAATAATATTTGCAATTTTTTCCTCGATGCAAATTGTTTCCGACCAAAAATAAATGAGGAAATCAAATGTTTTGATTTTATTCTGTTCTAAAAACTTAGGAAAGGATAGCCCCGATTTTCTTTAAAAAGTTATCTGTGTTTTAATCACTGCATTAACTCTTTTAAAATCTTTTTAAAAGATATTATATGTGTTTCGAATCAATGATTTGTTAGAAATTGAATGTAATTTTGAAATTAAATATAAACTTCTAATATATTAATAAACTTCGCATAAGTTGTCGAAAAATGATATTTTTTATCATAAATCTCATCAGAGCTGAACCTTAACTCAAACTCTATGACAGATGACTTTCGGAATCTATTGATGACCAAGAAGCATTTTTGATATAAACAATGACGAAGACCAAACAAATTGGTTTCTGAAAATTTCCAAAGAGCTGAATATTTGAAGAAGTTTGGTATATTCTGTGCTCAAACAAAAGCTGGTAGCAATTAACGTGCAATCAGGCACGTTCAATCTAGCTTGATAATCTTTTTTGGATGCTATTTTATTCTTTTTTATCGAAGAAAATCAAATTGATTTCAAGGTTTTGTAGTGTAATTAAACTCCTGAGTGATTAACAGTGATTACACTGACATTAGATATAATTTATGGATTTCTTCTTTGCATTAATTATAAAAATTTATTCCCAAAATTTGAATTTTTTCTGAATTTTTTCGAAGGCAAACGAGGAGAGGATCAGAACATTTGCCAGAATTTTAGGAATTCTTTTTTGTTTTTATTGTTTTTCTTAATAAAAAACTTTGTCCTAAATGACCGATTAGAATACCAGTACCTGACCAGATAGCTCCAGTACTTACCAATTGATTGATGCTGGCAGTCAGTTCTCTGGATAATTTGGATCAGTTGAATAACCCTTTCAAGGAAAAACAGTAATCGTAAATATAAATTACCCAAATATAAGACCAAAATATATATTCATATATTAATGAATAATAAAATTTATGCCTCAAAACAGTATTCAAAGCTTTTTAACTCTTCTTTTTGTGAAATGAAAAAACTGAGTAAAAAAGTCAATAAATTATTAATTTCTGCAAATTTTTTAGTTTTTATAACTTTTCAAATGAATTCCTAAACCCTTTCGTTGGTGGCTATCAGTTGACTTTCCTATGACTTCAACCACATTATAATTTTTATGTTTTTTCTTTTTTTTGTTATTAGTTTTATAATACTTATGGAGAGAAAGGGTGACCAACTGCTAAGGGAAGTACTTATCCTTTCTTTGGCCATAAATTCTCAAATGAATAAAAGGAATCCTTGAAAATGATTGTCACAAATGTGTGCACATAATTCAATTAAATTAGTTCTAGAGTTGGATTAATCTGAATAATGCTTTCCACTCATTAGAGCCAAGTTTTATAAAACGATGAGATATTTATAAAACAGCCTCGAGTACATTGATTTAGTTATCTTTCGCAACTTAAGTTGAATTCAGCATTTAATTTAATAATATGTAATTTTATATGACAACCAAGACTTTTAAATTGATTCCAAAACATTTGATTCAAGTATTTCTCATTTTATATCAAATGTTTTTGACTTTTGACAGGAATTTGTTTCCTTCTAAAGTTCAAAGTTTATATTAATGTCATTCACTGTAATGTTATTCCTATTAATTTTACGAATCAGGACATAATTATTCAAGCAATTAGAGGACTTATTAAAGAACTTTAAAATAGAGTTAAGCCCTTTAAGTGTCTGGCAGTTTAATCTCAAATTCTGTGCACATTTAGCAAAATTTAATAAAACTATTTTTTGATTCTATCTTGATCCTTGACCATCTATCAAACTAGTAGAATTTGTATTGAGAATTAGCATAGTAACTAACTGGCTTTTCAACATTTTCAAAGTTATGGCTTTACTTTCAAAAATCAAGTTAATTGGTCTAAATCTGATATTAACTCTTTGAGAAAATTCTTCAATAATTAAAGCATTTAATATTTTTTTTTTGTATTGGGCCAAGTTCAAATTTCTCTTGAAAATTTATGAAATAATTGATTTTCTATTAGATAAATAAATTTATCAATTCAAATTTATTATTTTTTCCAGTTAGTTCAGTTTTTATGTGATACAATTTTTTGATTAACTGTTCCTGATCAACTGAGCTGAGTAACTATCATCAGGCTATCAGCTCAGCATTTTTTGTATTTCAGATGTATTTGCATTGAAATCCTTTGAATCCTTGGAAATATAAGCGGATTTAGGGCACAGGAAGTTTGAAAATAATTCACAATTTTATTCAATTACATAATTAATTTGAATAAAAGCTTTTTTATTAGGGATGAGTCGAAAATTTTTAGGAAATTATTGGTTTATAGAATAGTTAGTGATATAACAAAATGTTAACAAAACATTATTAGCCAATAAAAGCTTAATTTTGGGTTAAAAATAATAGCATTTATGCGCTCTTTTCTTATTTAATATTATGGACGTGTCGTACGGGTGGAGCCGACAGTCAAACTACTATACCTTCCATTGCCTCACACGTGATATCGAATAATTGAACAGATTTTTATCTGACTCCAGGGTAACATTGGTCACCAAACTTAAGGGAAGAACCCCTTTTATATTAGATAATTGAGGAATAAAAACACAAAAGTTTTGTCTGAGCTCTTGATTTACTCTCCAATTATGGGATCATAAATAAGATGTTAACCTTTGTTTCGGTCGACTCTCGCAAAACCAGATCAAACATATTATATAAATGCAGTTCAATTGAGTCATAAGAGCCGCACCCAATCAAATTCGCATTAAATCTGGTCATTTAACTAATACTTTGGGTCAATTTGCAATTATATAATAATTTACCTTGCTCTCGCTCCCTCTCCAACTGCCAAAAATGTTAGAACAAAGAATAACTTAAGGAATAAGTTTTTAAAATGAATTTTAGTGAAAAGGTAACAAAATTATATTATAAACTTTGAATATCTAGGAGATTTTAAAAGTTTTAAATTAAAATGTCTAAGAACCTTTAAAACCTTGAATGTTAAAGTGTGAGGCCATTTATAGGTGCGAATGATGTGAAGAGGCCTCAACTCTTCTGAGAAAAAGTCAAACAATTTCCAGAAATAAGAAAATTTTTTGGAATGGAATACAAAATCAGTTTTTAATTTATTGTCATTTCTTACAAAAGATTTGTGTCTTAGAAATACTGGAATTGAAAAATCATAAAATCTTAAAATTAGCATTTATTCACAGTGTTAACTTGTTAATTTGCCCAGAATTGCATATTGTATCTTGGATATTAATGTACTTTAGTAAAAGGTTAAACAAGTATTTAACTTTTAGTTTAAGGGAATACATGAATAAATTGATAAATTAATGCCAAAATAGTTAACATTTATGAGTCATCTTTCAATATTAAATATCTAGAATTGATTATCAAAGGGTTTATATTATAGAATAACCAGACAAATGCCAAGAGCAATATTTAGATCAGTATTAATAACTTTCATACTATAAATATCTTACAATCCCTTCAATTAAACTTCAATTAAGTTATTGAGAGAAAAATGTTTTGAGCCCTGTCCTCATCCATTACACCAATTAATAAGCATTTGTTTTGATACTTGGAGTTAATGTATCGCAAAGTTAGTAAAAGAGGATAAAATCAATTTTTAAAATCTATTAAAAGATTAAATAATTAGATTTGTGTTAATTTGAGAGAAAAAAAATCTTAAGTTTTGTGAAATAATTGCTTTAATTTTTGATTAATTAAATAGTTTTAGTGTCGGATATGGCGTTCGACTATCAAAGGATAGACATCAGTAATGATGCTTTAATCACAGGTCATAACTGTTTCAGAAATTGTCTAAAAATTTAATAATATATTAATGAAAATAATGTTTCATTGAATTTCAAACAACAAATTTAAAAGCAATAAATCGGAAAATTATATTAATTTATTTATACATTAATTATTGATTCAAATTAATCGGCGACCGATAGCTGTGCAAAACCGGTCAATGTCTTTTCGTCGGCCACTTCTTTACTGTCAGAGGGATTCTAAAAACATAAGTAATTGTTTGAAATCATTTAGATTTTTAAAAAATTAAGTAAAGCCTTACTAAAGCAAAAACTATTGATTTGGAGTTCGTCTGATTTAAAATCAATTTTTCGAGATTAGCGGCCACTACTATGAAGTCTTTACTGTCCACCAAACCGGCAGTTATCAGTTCCTGTGCTATACCTTCTGCTGTATCTGAAATTAAAATTAATTAAACACCAAATAAAATTTGTCAAAAAATGTCAAACATTTTATTTTATAAAAAACAGACAATTGTTTCAAAACTTAATTTCAATTTAAACTTATTTTTTAAAAAAGAAATTGGTTTCAAATGAATTGAAATTTTAAATGATATGACAAACCTTTATCGACAGTGAATTCAAATCTAATATCGTTGAGCTCTTTCTTAGAGTTCCTTATTCTGAGCACTAAATTTATTGGATTTGAGGCATTACTCGCAATACTTTTGGTTTCGGTGTCTGTGGCGGTTGTGGCGGACCCAATACTTTGATTGGTCTGATTAGTGGTCGAAACTTCGTTATCTTTAACGGAGTTTTGTTGTGGACTTTGATTACTGGAAACACAGTTATCAGATGTTGGGGTCTCTTTTTCTGGACTCTCGTCTTCATCAGAACTCCAGACCCAATCACCTGCTTCTGTGCGATGTAATCGTCCACTGGCACCCTGTCCTCTCCGACTGGTTTTGGCCTTTTTAGCCCTTTCCTCAATACTGGGACCATTCGTTAGTAATGTCTTTTGCAAATAGTTTTTGTCCTGAATTCAAATCAAATTCAAATTAATTAATGAAAATTCAATTTGGAGTTAATATAAAACCTTTGCTTTTCTGAAAAATTGATGTTTCAATAGTTCTGTGGCGGACGGCCTCTTTGAAGGGTCTTTCTGTAGGCAATCGGTGATCAACTTTCGTATAGATTTGCCATAGTTTTTGTACTGATCCTTTTCATCAGACACTGACTCTAACGAAGGCGGATCGTTCTGAAGAGTCAACATAAGCACCTGATATGAAAAACCTACTAATTATCAACTCATTCATCGAATTTAATTGGAGACAGACCTTCATCGGGGGATACTTATGATAGGGAGCGGTTCCGGTCACTAATTCGATAGCAGTTATACCAAAACTCCAAATGTCTGCTTTGAAGTCATAACCAGTGACCTGTTCCATGACCTCAGGCGCCATCCAACATGGAGTGCCCACAAATGTGTGTCTTGACTTTTGACGGGAAAGGTCCCCACCGGTGGCCAACCACGAACTCACTCCAAAATCTTTAAAATATAAAATTACTTGGAATGAGGCGATGCCCATAATTGTGGACTCATTTACCAGCGATTTGGACGGAGCCGTCATCGCCGAGAAGTATATTTCCAGCCTTAATATCGCGATGAATCTGTCCGTTGGCGTGAAAATACTCGAGTCCTTTAAGCACTTCTCTGAGGACAGTGGCAATGGTTGACTCATCAAACACTCCGTGACGACAGTCCTCAGCCTTCACTCTATGCTTAATTATATCGAGAAGAGAGCCCCCACCGAGTAGTTTGATAACGAGCCACAGTTCTTCTTTGACAACAAAAGAAGTATAATAAGTGACGACATTCTCGTGATTGCAGGCACTCATCGCTTGAATCTCTTTGAGTAACTCATCCATCGAAGTATTCCATTTTTCCAAATTGATTTTCTTGATGGCACACTTCTCCTTTCGAGGTTTACAGTATGCCGTATGGACCGCAGCCGTCGCTCCCACTCCTGATCAACAAAAAAGATTAGACATCTCATCAAATATTTGAAGACAATTAAGACTTCATCTAATGAAAGAAGTTTTGATATTATATATAATAATGTATTCATTACTCTATAGAGTATTACATCAATAGTCTGTAAAATCATTAAAAAACAATATTTGAGTCAATGTCTGAATTAATTGAGTATCAAATTTGATGAAAATATTTCTTCTAATAAAGAGTTTTATTGACATAAATCGCGTAATTCATTGTCTCAAATCATTTGACATAAATGTAAACAATGTCTTTAATTTATTTTAAATCAATTCTTCAATTATCTGCGATTATGGGTAAGTGATAACAAGTGGTAAACAATGGGAAGTGATTTCATTTAATTTTTAGAAATCATATAAATTGAATAAAAGTTATTTAAAAACCAGGAAAAGGGAGTAATTTTTAGCCAAAAAATTGAGTTCAGATTTTCAAAAATGTCTTTTCATATTCATATTTAAAACTGATTCTGACAGCTATAAAGATAAGATAATCAATTTACCCACCGATAACCTCTCTAAGTTCATAGTCGTCAACATTGTTAGACCAGCCGGTGGTCGCACTGTCGCCGACTTCAGCCATTTTTGCGGCCAATAGTTGAGCACAACTACGTCGGGTGGCGCTGTCTCTAACGCTACCTATTATTCCAGTGCTCTTGCTCTTTGCCAACTTCTTCTGACCATTGATGCTATTGTTGTTGCGTAATCTGACCGCATTTGTATCTTCTGTAAGTAAATCCTTAGTAGCGCTGATTCTTCGGTAAACTCCTGGTGACTGTTCTCTACAAACGACAGACTTTTCTGCGACTCGAAAAGTGGCCCTATTTTTATAGGAATTCAATTTAATTAAATTCAATTCAGGCATCACTTCATCGTAAGAAGTCTTCAGTTTAAAAGACTTTTTCGCTTTAAAATACTGTTTGAGGTTTAGTTTAAAGCAATGAAAACACATTTGTATCGACTTTTTAAACAATTTTGAACTCTCTATCAATTTTCAGATACAAATCTATTGAACTATCAATACATCTGTCGGTTAAATAAATATTAATTGAATTATTTATCAAAATATCGACCAAACCATTTGTTGTTTGCCTTTTATAAAGAGATGAGCTCTGGACTGGGATGTCATCTAAGTTCTGAAGATTTTTTTCGATTATTATTGCATTAAATAAGTTATCTTTAATATCAAACTGATGTATATCTCAGGCATTCAGAGGCAGTTCCTAACCTATGATTTATTGAAGAGTAGAGTTAAATAACTGGTATACTCACTGACTGGTAATGGCTATCGGCGCTGACATAGTGGCCCGTAATGGCAACTGTTTGGACCGATGCCCAACGGCTTTGATTTGTTTCTCATTTAAATTACTCATAAGTTTTGTTAATGTTTTTGATTCAGGATATATTTGGGACACAAATACACTTACAATATATTAATGATTAAATAGATTCCATTTATTATCTTTCAATTTATTGATTTTTTTTCAATCAATCCATTAAAACACAACTATTATATAAATTTTTAATGTATTTCCCAAATGTTTATAGTCAAAACTTTAGACTAGCATCTAGTAAAACTCATCCGTTTATCAAAACTTACATTAATGACAGTAATAGTCAACTAAAATATAATTAAATTTGAATAACATTTATATTGAAGTCTTATTTTGATAAATAAAATGTAATTGAAATAAGTTATAGAGTTATACATATTTTTTGTTTTATTTAATTGAAATCTATTAATGCTATGAATTTTGAATTAATATCAAATTAATGCCAAATCATTTTTTCCATTTATTATCTCTATCTTTATGGCAGAGTTTTGGTTTATTAATTGTTTATTTTATTTATTAGCTAGCTGTTACTTTGCCAAGGTCAATCACAATGGGTATTTAAATAAGAATCAATTGATCAAAAATAACTTTGGAATGAGATTAAGCTTTAAGAATGGGATTGCATTTCAAAGAGAATTTATGTTATCATTACTCCTTGTTCATTAAGAACTAGCTAAGTGAGGGAACCTTGGTTATTCTTAAGAACTTAGAGTTCAACTATTTGGTTCACACAATTATACAACTATGATAATTTACATGCCTATTATCACCACTCAATTGAATGAATGCTTCACTGAATAGAGCTGTTCAACACTTTTCTTTTAAATATTTCTACTAAATTGTAACTAGCAACATTTTTTACTTAATGTATTATCCTGGCAAGTTTAACTAGCAAGTCTAAATGGTTACATTTTGAAGTTTTAAATGGGTTAAAAATAAAAGAAATCAGTTTGAAAAATTTGTTTTTGTCTAGTTGCAAAATTAATTCACAATATATTTTGTCAAATCATTCAATCGAAACATCAAATAGCTATAAATCGATTCATTAAATCTTTTTTTGACAACACTGGTGGCCAAACTTCTCGAAGTCAGGGTGGGTATTGGGAGGGGTAAGATGGTGGACAAAATGGTGGCCGGAAGTGCCGTTTTCTCGCTTAATAGAGGCATTAGAACATTAGTTTCCGGTTTATTATGCTTAATTAAGCCTAAATAGACAACAATTAATCTAAAATTCCTCAAAACATGCAAAACAACGAACAAAATTTCCGGTAAAAAATGGCTGATTTCCGCTAAAAATCGGCCATTTTCCGGCAAAATTCGGCTTGAGGAGGTCTCTCAGCGACGAGCTCTCCCAGGAGGTATTTTGACAATTTTTCGACTCCAGGGGGTATTTTCAAAATACCCCCTTTGGCCACCAGTTTTATGACAAGTTTTATAGTATATAAATTTATCTTTTACCCCCTCTCTCGCTTCCGCCTCCCTTGCCCTTCACTATCCTTGCACTATCAAAGGCTAAACTCTTAAAATGAAACTGGGAGTGGAGCTGTGGAACTTCCACAGTGGAAGTAGCCATACAACTACAGATTCAGTGTTGAAAGTTTACCTCACTCATCAAGAAGTGGAAGCTTTTTTCAAACGGAAAGGGGATATGTCCTGTAGATGACTGATCTCAGAAAGTGAGGACTAAGTTAATTGAAGTCTTCACTTAAAAAAATGAGAATTTGAAAGTACCCATATAGTCCTATCGCTTTTTATAGCAGGAGGGCAGGTCAGGACAGAACCCCTAAAAATCTAGATTTCAAGAAAAAGAGTTGTGAATTAAGTTATACTTTGAATAATAGTTGCAAATAATAATTATTTACTAAAAAATTCGTATTATTATTATCGTTAATATAGTCTTATTTAAAGTCTTGTTTAAAGAAAAACATTATCTAATATTATAAAACAAAAATCAAAATTCAAATTATTTCGGAAATCCGTATAAAATTGAGTCATTCATTGATCTTATATTCAAAAGTAATGATATGTTATTTTCTAGAATTAATTAATTTCATGATTTAATAAAAATATTGAAAACTAAAATTATTTCAAAGATTAATTGGAATGAAGTTGATTGCAACTTGCAAGAGCAAATTAAAAGTTGATTAATCGATAAAAAAGTGTTTGAAAAAAATATGGAAAAATTTCTTACTTATGAGGTAATGAAGTATACATTTGTTTGAAAACTATTCACAAAACAACAAAACCAATGATTGACAAAAAACAAGTTCACAAACGTTTAGTTAAATTTCGTGATTTAATCAGAAGATAAGTTGAATATTAATGAGAATATGAGCTGAGAATCTAATTTCAATAAATGGTTCGGAGCAAAAGCAGAACTTATCGCTACTTTGAAGAGCACTCAGTAATTGATAGCCATTAAGCTATTAATTGATTTATTATTTGATATTAAACTCGAGATTCATGAGAACAGAGGCTTACAAATCAATGATTAACTACAGACTCATTTAAAACTCTAATAAATTAGAATTTATTACAAAACATATCACAAACTTATAAAATATTAATAAAAATGAAAAATGATATTCGTTTTCGTTTTCTGTCATTCAATATATTTATTCGATTCCTTTATTAGATTTTATTTAATGACAAGATTTGTGCCAATGTTTTGAATTTCTTTAAGAAAAACACTTTAATCTAAACTTTTAATAAACTACTGAATCATTTTGGCTCTAATTATATTAAGAACAATGAATTTGTTTAAATGACCTAAAATCTGGATTTGGACAAGGTCCTCGACCTCAACAGAGTTACAGGGAAACAGGGGGTCATTGTTTGTATGTTTTTTAGAAATTAAGGGATACAAATAACTCCTTGGCCAAACATGTTTATAATAAATTAGCAAATAGGCCAGGCTATTTCTTTGATGATAACCTATAAATTAGTCATCAATTCGAGTGGATCTTCAAATTGATAGTTAAGACAAATATTTTTGTGGCATTCATTTCATTCATTTCTTTCTTTTCTAATCTGTTTTGGAGTTTATGTGATTAACTATTTTGACGACAACAGGAAGAACCCTCTCATGAGTTAATCCAATGGGTTAAGACTTACATTACTTAACCGTTAAGTAATGTAAACTTAATTGTAAACAATTCATCCGAATATAATATTTATAATTATAGACAATAGTCAACTATTTTTGGAACAACACTTAAATAAATAACTCATTTATTAACATTTATAATAAAAAAATGTATCCAAAATCAAAACAATTGATAAAAGACTTATTTTATACTTTTATTTATTATTCTTGAAAAGGATAGTTGTAGTCTAAACACTTTTCTTTCAAATCCCAGGTTAAACAATTTCATTTGTTTTTATCAAAGTTTGCTTATTAAGGCTTAATGCCTGGGTTTCATATAGGAAAGGGAACAATACTTACAAAATATATCAATAAATGAATGCTTTCGATACTGAAAACAATTTCTTATAATTTAATTGATTTAAATTTTATTGAATTTTCAAAAGTTCATGAATAAGACCAAGAACAATTTTAATATTTACACTAATTATAACTAAATCTGAAATATATTGATTCCAATCTAAAGACTAATTGTCGACATTTTTATAATCTATTCCTTAAGAAAGAGACCATCGGTTCCCAATCTGAGCGGATACCAGGGCTTCACTAATTGACCAAATTTTCTCCTCTCTATTCAAATATAAAAATAATAGTTTTTAAACGATTTAAGGCTTTATATAAAAGAGTAAAGTATTTCTCAATTCTAACCAATTTTTGGTAAATCGTTTTCGTGAAGTATCATATAATGAATGAGAACGGCGTCCCTCTCGCGAGCCCTTCTTCGAGAATTAGCCTGGCCATAAAACACAATACCCAATCCAAAGGCTCCGGTCGCAAGGGTTGAAGGAATTGCTGACCAGAAGGGTCTTCGGGACCACCAGTTGGCAAAGGCGCCGACGGCAAGAGACGCACTTCCCAAAATTACGGGCCACCATATTCTATCGAAAGTTGCATTCTCTGGAGGCACGCCATCAAACTTGAAGAATGGCTCCAATGGATGATAACTATCGCCCAAACGTTTGAGTCCAACGAATTGTTTTACGGGATCCCAATCTCTTTGATTCTTCAATTCATTATATCTGGTCTTCCAATCAACTGAATCGAGTGGTACCGCGTTATCATTTGGATTGAAAGGACGTGTTCTTATCGGATCATTTTGGTAATAATCAACCATTTTTTGGTCAAATATTCAATAAATGTGTTATGGAGTCAGTTGTAAACAAAAATAATTTGATTGAGTGCTGACCTCTGGTTGTGTTGACATTAAATCTGATTCAAAGGCAAACCATAACTCGTTTTTGTCTTTCACTTCAAATCTTTTATTTTGAAAATATTTTAGTGACGGATAATATCAATAATATATTAAACTTGATATCTGTCAACAGATTGAAATTGAGATAAAAAGCTCATCAAATATAAAACATATAAAACATGAATAATACAAATTGAAATTGCTCCAATAAACTAATCCTATCTATCTTTTCGATCATCGAATTTCGACTTAAGGTTTATATCTATGCAAAATTAGAACTTAGAAATTGATGATTGATCCTGCCAAATTTGATCTGCGTATAGCCATTTATAGTGTAAAGGTATACACATATAACTCTCTCAAAAGTAGTGTTTATGTAAACCCCATTAAGTGTTAGATTCTAAGATTATACCTTGACAATTCTCAAATCAAAAACAAAAGAATATTGAAACTAATACTTTTAGCTATTTGTGGAGAATAGGGTTTTCATAGGCCTCCCTCTCATATGAATAAAATCAAAACTGAATAACAGTTAAAAATTTTATTAATAAAGAGAATGATTATAATAATGATTATCTAAATGTGAAACACATTAAAAAGCATTCAATTCTTTATTTGAAGCTCTTTTACAGTATTTGTCAGTCTTTTTGTAGATTAAAAACAAATTCCTTTAAGTTTTGTATCACTTCTATCCCTGAATCGATTAAATCCATTTCCAGAAGAGTTTTTATGACCAAATTAGTTAATAAGAATTAATCAAATTATGTGATGTCTGTCCCACAACACGGCTTCTGTCCGGACACCGAAATTCCTCTCCAATTAAATTAAATATCATTTACCGGAAGTCCGTGTCCTCACAGAATAGTCGGCCGATTGTTTAGTCCGACATAAATGAGAATACATTCGAAATATATATTAAAATTAATTAAAATGTTTTTGTTGTCTTAAAAATGAGTTCCAAAGAAGTCGAAGAATATGTCAACAGATATTTGTTTCACTAATAATTATAATAGGATTCGAAGACAATAATAATAATAATAAAACATTTAAGTACTCACACATTGGTATCAATTATTGATATTTTAGTTAATTATATCGAAATACAAGAATTTTGTTTCTCTAATGAATTACAACCTCTGCCCGTAAGAGACAATTAATGAATAAAAATTATAAATGAAATGAAAAAAGAAAATCAAATTCCTTTTGTCTTTTCGTTTTGTGAATTAAATGTGATCTAAATATCGGGTGAATTAAAATTCAAAAACAATTTTGTATTTTTTACGAAATGAATAGATATTGTCGTGAATTAAATGACAAATAAAATGAAATATAGAGTAAAAGGAGTTTATGAACAGAAGTGAAGAGATGTCAGACACAAACACAGTCTAATCGTCGTCGTCGTCATCCTCTTCTTCTTCTTCCTCCTCCTCCTCCTCTTCGTCATCAGAGTCCTCCTTCTTTGGCGCGGGTTTTGCAGGCGCAGGTTTACCCTTCTTGGCCTTATATGCCTTCACCTCCTATTTAGACAATTAGAAGAGAAGACAAATCAATAATCACTTGATTCCAAACTAAACTATAATTAAATGCATACCTTTTCATATCGGGCTTTGTCTTTGGCGGCCAATGCTTCGTATTTGCTCTTCTGATCTTCAGTGCACTCATTCCATCTGCGGCCAAGTTCTTTAGCGACTTCGCCAACAGTGGCGTCATTCATGGTCTCCTTAACGCGGGGGCGCTCATCGTTACAGAACCAGAAGAAGGCTGAGAGGGCTCTCTTGGGAGCATTTGGGTCTTTTGTACGCTTTCTCTTTTTGCCGCCCTTCTCGCCCTTTGGGGGCTTGTAATTAGCCATTTCTCCGTCGTAACGCTTCTTGTCCTTCTCTGCCAAGACATGGAATCTGTTCTTTTCCTTGTCATTCATTGTCTAAAAGGAGAATTCGTTTAATAAAATCTAATCGAAAGTTGTTTCGATGAATGCGAACTTGTTCTTTGTATACCTTCCATCGCTCGGCGCACTTCTTCGAGAATTCAGCGAATACAACGTTTTCATTCGGGTGCTTCTTCTTGTGTTCCTCTCGACACGTTTGAACGAAGTACGCGTACGCAGACATCCGCCCGCGCGGTTTACCGTCTTTTCCCATTTCTGTTATCAGAAGTCAACGCATAAGTAAAGCATTAAAACAAAGTAAAGACTAAAGTCTTCTTTGGATTCATTGACTCTTTGATTAACTAGTTTTCGATAAAATTCAAATTTAACGCCAAATATATGAAAATCAAATACCAATTGAAGTATTAAATCAAATGAAATAAATTGAATGCATAGCTTCTCATGAGTTTACGGTCACTGCAGATAAAAACCCTATTATTCAACTAATTTATCGATAAGTCATCCGATTTCTGCCATAAACCGGTTATTTGAGAGACTGTTCCCCCATTTGAGTCATTAAAATAGAAATCGACAACTTTTTGTGCGGACAGACACCGAAATTAGTTTTGTATTGAATTGAATGCGCTATTAGTGCCTCTCAAGTGTCTAATCGTCAGAATCGGACATTTTGTTAATTTCTGGTGATGTCAGCAAACATCAAGTCCTTGAACTCAGCCTATACTTAGACAATATATCGAAAGAGAGCCGCCAAACATTACTGATATATTATGGGTGGCCAAAGAGAGACCGAAATCAAAGGGCAACTAATGTCAAAAACTGAGTGCTAACTAATGGTATACATAGAGTCCGATATATATATAAAATGCCATTCAGTTTAATATACGTTTTAAACCAATAGTCGATATGAAGTGCTATGTTTTGCGTTGTTTGAAAAGTGGAGTCAATAGCAGTGCTTTGATGGTAGCCTTCTATGGCTGCCTAACACTAGCATAGAGTTATGCAGTTTTGCTGTAGTCGTAAAGCATAGCATACATACAAAGCATAGTCTTCTCTACCATTGCTTTCAATGCAGTGGTATAGCAGTCAAAGCAAAGGCACACAAAGCGCGCACTCATTTCTATTGAGTCAATGGATAGACAACAAAAATAACAGAAAATAAAAATATTTGCATTTTTTAAAAATTAATTTTACAGATAAATAGCGACGGAATAAAAGCGGATTTTGAGTTAAATCATAGTTTCATTACTGGAGAACACATTTATAGAGAGATTACAACAATATATAAGTTTATTAAATAGTTATTAAAATGTTAGTAAAGTCTGTCGGTTACTATTTTTCTATGGCTTTAATAATGAGGACTTAGTTCTCCATTGCTTTTCGTTAGTTTCGACTCTTATATATTGAATACCAGTTTTAAGCGGAATCTCTATATACAGAGAGATTGGGTTTTGTGAGACTCTGAGGGCTATTGCTATGCATTCAATACTAACATTAATGGCAAACATTGACGAAAATGTTCACAAAAAAAGCAAAAAAGACAGAAAAAACTCAATTATTGTGAAAATGGAAATATACAAAATGTAAACTTAATTACAATTAATGAATGTTTGGTCACTTACTTGGCATCAGATTATATTTAGTTCTTCAAAATTCAAATCAAAAAACTTCTCTTAAACTCTACGTTGAGGTTAACGTTGCAATTGCTTTAGTATTACTGCCGTTCAGTTAACACAGTATTGAATGCAATGTCTATGGAATGGCTGTGCTTTGAGTCTACACACAATACAAATCCAATGGGAGGCTATGGTTAGAGCTATACTAATACCAGTTATAACGTTAGTGCAGTGCTTTCTATGGGGACTCGCATAGAGGCTATACATAAGCAATAGCTATGCATTGGCTATACATTGACTTCACATACACAGCATAGAGACTAGCATTTCAATAGCATTTCACTTATTGGTCGATTCAAGTCGACCGGCAATTCTGTCCAATTACACCTCACATACACCCAAACAGTTCATACATAAAGTGCGACCACTTTATTGATCGATATTCCTCCCAAAATAACTTATTTGAATGCAATTGTTTGCCAAATGTGTGTCCATTCACCTCAACCTACGTTTAAGACGTGTTGTAATAATTGAACGATAATACAGTTTATGGGGAAAAGGCTGTGAAATGTCAGTCATTAGAAGAATAGGCGCCAAATTTGTATTTTCATATCTCTAGTATTGAGCCATTCGTTGTTTAGCCGTTGTCTTACACTTAAGCTAATATGTGAGCGCTGTTCGGTACTCATGGGTACGGCATTAAAATAGAGGCCCAAACCAAATGGCAAATACATAAAAACTAAACGTATTTTTATTTTCCCCTCAATTTTTTGTTCGCAAAAATGAAAATTTTGAACAAAAAACTTAACAAATGACTAAAAAATCTAGAATTTCTCCTTCATATCCAGAAATATTATCTTGCTTCAATCTAAAGAGTAGAGTGACAGGTCGTAATAAACTTATCTTTGAAAATGGCATTTAGTGTTTAACAAACTTAAACTTTATTCAAATATAAAGCATTTTATAAAAATTATTTTACAATTAATTGCATATAAATTAGATTCTGATTATAATTAAAGACTAATTAATTTGATAACACTTTGATAGACTTTTTTCATTTTTTTTCAACTTGGAAACAGATAAACAGGAGATCTCTTTTTTGGTTTCTTTGAACTTAAATAATTTCAGTACTAATTCAAAACTAATTAAAGTGTATAACAAAACAGATATTTTTGGCTCAAAATTGCTTTTCTTTATTAAAATAAAATTTATTTGAATTAATAAATAAAATAATTTAAAAACAAAGTTCTAATATTTCCAAAGCTTTAATTTATTTACTATTTCGATGACTAATCAAAATAATTGCTATTTTTGATGATTATATCAAATGATTATTCAATTGTATCTATGAATTAGAGTTAATAATCAATACTATTATTGTTAATAATAAATATGACAAACATTTGACCAGAATTTGAGGCACCGCTCACTTTCTCTTTCCCACCGACTTTTAGGGCTCTCTTAACAATAAGTAAGTAATAAATCAATTGATTAGTGGAGAGGAAAGCCCTTAAACTGTAGGCGGGACTTCTCCCAGCAGTGGAATAGTTTGAAACTTAGTTCTGATTTCTTTGAAATTCAAATGTTTTTTAAATAATTACATCACTATTGAGACAAACCATTGAAATGATGCAAAACTAGTTTAATTCAAATTGATTTTGATTTTGATTCTAAGCATTGCTTTCACTTTTGTTGTCTTCATTTTCCTTTTCCTCATTTTCTTCCCCTCCGACACCGATAGCACCGATGAACTCTAGATATTTCTTCACAATTGAGGGCCAATTGATTACTTCGGTGATAGGTTTAGGTGTTTCGCCCTCTTCTGTCATCGAAGGACCCAAAGTTTTACTCATATGACTGGTGGCTCTGGAGGCACGTCTCTGACCCTTAAGCCACTCTTTAGTAGCTACAACACTAGGCCTATGTGCCAGAGCTGCTGTAGCTAAACCTACCCTTCCTTTCCTTTCATTTCGAATCCTATCAAACTTCTCCCAGGCCATATAAGGAATACCTATAAAAACATTAATTGGTGAGGGAGTGGGTGATGTCAGGTTCATATTGCGAATCAGTTTTGCCCGACCGAACTTCCACTCTGTGTCGGACTGGGCCTGAATACGTTGGTATGTATTGGACATCATAGCAATGAGCAAATTAATGAGTACCACAACTGTGACCATCATATATATCCCGAAAACTAATTTCATAATCATTTTGGCGATGGGAGGACTCAAATGCATGGGTGGCATATAATCCGGTTCTACTAAACCGAAGAGTGCGAAGAACAACATCTCAAAGGTGTCCAGTGGTGACTGAAACTCTTGGCCGACGCTGGGAAGTGTGCCGTTTACTGTGTCCGGCGGTGCGAATACTGGTTGATATATAGCACAGACGTGTAGTGAGAACCCGACCATAAATATACCCAAAATGGCTAAAAATCGCAGTAAATCTTTTATCAGATCCCTAATAATGACAGCCCAGGGACCGAACAGGTGGTGAAACGTCAAAAAGTTAAGGAATTCCAGGAATGATAGCAGTAGTGCCACTGCAAGCAATTGGTTTCTACAGTAAAGCATAACAAGTCGGCGCTCTTCGTCGAAGAGTTCGAAATAACCGGCGATTATAGTCATTATGTGAACGATCACTGCTATGAAACAGAAGAAAACCACCACAACTTTGATTCCTCCCAAACCGTCTCTGTCGGCCGGATTAGTAATTTCTGCTAGACACACACCCAACACCCAGGTGGCCAAAAGCCATTCATGCCAATGTGGAAACTGTCCGGTGTTCTTATAGAGTGGAAGCCATGGATTGAGTGTTGTGAACGTCAGGTTTACGATGAAAAATATGTGCGAAACTAAGTATAGCATAAATTTTATTATTGGAATCTTCGATAGTCTGTTCCCTATCGGACACGAAACCATTACCCAAATGACCGGACAAACAAGGAATGAGAAGAATAACACAATGAACTTCCACCCAGCCCATTTCATGTTACCAATCCAGACATTAGTTAAGTATTGTTGTACTGCGTGCTGTGCCACTACTTCCTTACGTTCCAACTCTATGAGAACATCTAAAAATTCTGTGCCCTTATGATCCACTGCTCTCAGTAATCGCCCGGCATTGTTAGTGGTGGCCGCTATGGAAAGCAGGTCAGTTGCAATTTGGTCACTGTATTCACAGGCCAACTCCAAATCACGGGTCCTGTCCTTCTCTTTCTGAGACAGATTTTCGTAACATTTGGCTAATTTGACGGCCGTATCGATCGGTGCCGGGGATACTAATATGAACTCCTGAATCGGTTTGTTCTCATGTTGTTTGGAGCACACCATGAGGTCCAACAGAAACTAAACATAAGAAATGTGTTTACAAACAATTATGAAATGTTTGGAAATCTCACGGATTTGTCTTCCATTAGACTCAAAGCGTTGTGTTCTTTCTTAAAAAGATAACTTAATACTTGGAAGTGTCCGGCACCGGCAGCACAACAGAGCGGTACTCTTCCATCTTTGGCTCTAAGAGTAGGATCAGCGCCGCTGTCCATCAAAAGTTGGACCACATCCAGGTATCCGTGTCTGGAAGCATAATGCAATGGAGACCATCCTCTCTAATGTTAATTAATATATAAACTAATGAATATATAATACTATATAATACTGCGATTTAGACATACGTTGTCCTGAGTGTTGATCTGAGCGCCCTGTCCTAACAGTAGATTGACCATATCTCTGTGGCCATAAGATGCAGCCAAATGAAGGGGCGTTCGTCCGTATTTGTCAGCTCTATATAATTGCTCAGTAGTTCTACTAATAAGAAGTCCAGCAACGAGGAGATGTCCCCCCTGTGCTGCCAAATGCATTGGTATCGTTCCCTAAGGCATAAACTTTATATAAATTTGGAAATTTTGATGGAATGCTCCTCAAAACTGACCACTACTTCTGTAGGTGCGTCTACTGTTACGCCCTGACTGTTGAGGAGTAATCTGACAACACTTTCGTGACCCGATTGTGAGGCCAAATGCAAAGGTGTTATTCCGTACTACAAAACATTCAATAAAATTAAGATAATATTCACTTAATTGACAACTATTGCATACATCGCCGCTCGGGTCTATAAGAGGCCGTTCACTTTTGATAGTGGCCGGAACCTGTGTTAACATTTCTCCTACAAAATCAGCCTGTCCAAAAGCCGCGGCCACATGAAGTGCTGTCAAACCAATCTGTTTAATACAAAATAATTAATTGAGAATATTATTTGAAACCTTAGACATTAGACTCACTCTTCTGCTGCAGACTTTCCAATGCGCTGTTGACTGTTCTTTCAAAGCCCCCAATACTTTAACATGGCCATTCTTAGCAGCTATTATCAACTTATGTTTAATTTATATGCAAATGAACTAATTTAATAACTTAAGAACCTAAATGAAGGGCAGTATATCCCTCAGCATTTTCATCTGTGGCTTTAGACCCTGCCTGTAGTAATACCCGAACCACTTGGACATGTCCGCCCTCTGCAGCCAAATGTAATGTCGTTGACTTTGTTTTCTAAATTATAATCAAAAATAATGTTATATTTAATAGAATTGAATTTGAAATGAATTCCGACCGAAATTCTGGCGTTAATAACAGACTCCTGATTGAGTCGCATTAGCTCTTTGATTACAGCCACACTTCCCTTTGAAGCAGCGATATGGGCACAGGTGTACCCATTTTTATTGGGAACCGATAATCTCTCGGGATTGTGCTTAAGAAACAGTTTCAAGACCTCTGAGTGGTCGTGTTCTGCCGCTAAATGGAGTGGTGTTTGCGAGTGCTGTCAATTATGCAATAAAATAGCAGTTATTAGAAATGATTTAAGTATAATATGAAGAATACATACGTTATCCGTTGCGTTGACGTCCGCTTTCATTGTAAGTAAAGTACTGCAAACCTCTAACTGTCCGCTCTCTGCCGCCAAATGAAGGGGTGTTTGTTTGGTCTGACATTCAATAATATTTTGTTAATTCAATTAATTTATAAATTATTGATGAACTCTGGACTTACCAGAGTAAATGCATCTAAAAGAGCACCATGGTTTAAAACTAGTTGCTTGACAATTGAATTAAAGCCTTTTCGTGCAGCCAAATGGAGTGGGGTCATTCCATGTTTGTTACGCACATTCACAAATGCGTTAGAAGCTAACAAAATATCGACCACCTCTTCATGACCCAATTCGGCAGCTATATGAAGGGCGGCCTGTCCCCTCTGTGCCCGAATTCATAGTTATAATTTTCAAATGATATTAACTTTATTTGCATTAAAAATTAAGAGCTGACAGACCTCATCAAAGACATCAACCCTGGCATTTTGATTTAATAATATTCTAATTATATCTGCATGTCCCTGAGCACAAGCATAAAATAGCGGTGGCCATCCATTCTGAAAAAATCAAACATTTTTATCATCAAATAGAGTATTGTTATTTTTCGAAAAGCACCTTGGCCTGTTTATTGCACGCTATTTGAGCGTCTAATGGCTGTAAAAGACTGATTATCTCCTGTAAAGTATTTGTATTTCCCGATTTGGAACAGCAATGGACCGGATTTTCGGCTTTCTATTCATTTGAATAATGTTTTAATACTTTTTTACCGAATTTTGTTAAAAAATTACTTCAGAAGTTTCTAATAATGGGTTTCCACCAGTTTGTAGGAGAAGGCGCATCATATCCCTGTCTTCATTAACATAGTGGGCATTTTTTGATAAGAGAGTGGCCGCGTAATGCACTGAACTCTCCCCTAACTTCAATTTCAAATCAAAATTAATACTTTAATAAAATATTTATTCATTTGATTAAAAAATACGGACTTTATTGGACTGATTGACAAGTTTTTTGGCCTCTTCTTTGGATGAGGTCTCGACCGCAGTTTGTATTACACTTTCAACTATAGGGTAGTGACAGTTCTTTACCGCAACGTGTAATACATTTTCACCCGTATTGTTCTGAAGGAAAGTGTTTGCTTTATCTTCTAGTAATATTTTGGCAGTCGGTACGAAACCGAATCGGGCGGCCAAATGAAGAGGTGATTCTCCGTTCTGTTCAAAGAGAAATTAAATATTCAAAAGGGATTTACAAATATTTGTCATCGAATTTGATTACGTCTTCGACGGCATTGATTTGAGCGCCACTTTTTATAAGCATTTCCGCACATTTGAATCCGTTTTCAATTCGTGCGGCCGTATGCAATGGTGTCTCTCCGTTATGACCTGCCTTTAGTTGTACGGCTGCACCCATTCCGAGCAGGGCTTCAACTACTTTTTCATACCCTGATTGGACAGCTATATGTAATGCTGTATATCCCTCCTTAATATTAAATTCATATCTTAAAAATTGAATTATTATTTAAAGGGACAAACATTGGTCTTTGCGTCGACACTCTCCCCCTTTTGTACTATAGCTTTGACCACTTCCACGTGTCCTTTACTCGCGGCCATATGAATAGGTTTAGCGCCGGCCTACAAACATATTGTTTATTTGTAACCACTTTATATAAAACTTGAATTTTTAAAAAAAATTCTAACTTTGTTAGGCATATGAAGAGCTACCCCTTTCTTCATGAAAACCATAGCCGTTCCCGGATGGCCAGCAGCTGAAGCCAAATGCATTAAAGTGCTTCCGTCCTTTCAATATATATTTATATTCAATGTTAAGAAAGATATATTGCATAAATTGAACTTGGTAGGTTTTAATTAGAGAATGGTTTACCGAATGATCTTGTAAAAGTTCAAGATACACAGCTAAAAACAAAAGATATTTTATCCTATACTTGTATTTATCGAATCATGTTAAAATTATATTTTATTGAAATTAGGTCAATGTAATGCCTAATTCTAATTTTAAAACAGATATTACAATAATAAGCTAGCAAGTTTTCCAATTAATATATCAGACTTATTAAGGAAATCGATTTTTTGACTCAAATAATCATTAGTTTCGCAACAATTCTTCACAAATCAATAATTGTTTTTCCATAACTTTACAAATAATTGTAATATTATTAGACTTAAGGCTTAATTTGAAATTGAGGCAAATGAACCCATTATTGCATTTATTAGTTGCTTAACAATTATTTACTTATAATACGATTATTTATTCGAGAAATTAGTTATAATTAAATAATCAAATTTTGTTCTCAA
>JAQFZI010000076.1:0-26951 GCA_034695605.1 Eupelops occultus | reverse complement strand
TTGGATATTCTCTTATCATTCAATAAAACTGATTCAAGATTTTTATCACTTATTTCAGTTGATTTTTGACTGCTTGAAGCAACAGATTTTTCATTAGTTGAAGGCATACCCAATGAATCTTTTCTTGAAGATTCTGAAATATTTTTCTCTTCAGTTTGTGGTTTGTTTTCGGATTTATCAGATTCTGGAATATCTTTAGTTTTTAATTCTTTGGTTTGAAATAATTCTGAAATATTGTCTTTTGATTCTTCTGATATTTCTTTATCCTTATTCGATAAATCTGGTGGAATGTTTTCCTTGGTAATTTCAAATGATTTTTGATTTGTTGAATCTTCTACTGTTACAGTTTTCTCAATTGAAGGGATGCTTGATGAATCTTGGCTAGAAGTCTCTAAATTGGATGATTCCTCAATTAAAACATCGGATTGTGATTTGTCTTTAGATTCAATTTTTGGAATGTCTTTATTCTCCTTTGTTTTGTCACTCACTTCATAACTATTTGAATTTGTAGCGATTTTTTCATCCTTTGTCTCAAAATCTTCAGTTTCTGAGGATTCAATTTGAGTTTGACCTTCGCTTTCTGTTAACTCTTTGGATAAATCTTCAATTTTTGTTTCTTTATATTCTTCATCTATTTTTTCATTCAACTCAACTGATTTTAAATCTTCGACAGAAGTTTTCCGCTTTAGACCTTCTTTCAAATTATTTTTGGATTCGGAATCTTTTTCTTCAGTGAAAACCAAATCAATTGTTTGCTTATCTGAAGAGAGTGTTTCATTAATTACTATCATCTCCTTATTGTCAGCATTTGATTCTATTTTAGATTCAGAATTTTTATTTAATTCATTTATATCTTGATTTGATTGGCGTCTGATTTCAATTTCTTTTTTGGAGTCATTCGAATTTAAATCAGATAAAAGTAATGTCGATTCGTCCATAACTTTTGGGTCATTGTTTTCCGCCAATATATTAAAAGTGTCGGAAGATTTCTGCAAATTATCTTCATTTGTTTCAGAATACATTTTAGAATTCTGATCTTTTCTTTCATTTATGTCCCGAATAGAAGATTCTGTAGACTCTTTTGGTTCTCTTTTTGAACTGAATTGATTGGGATCTTCTATTTCTAATTGATTTAAATCACTTTTCAATTGGTTCTCTTCATTTTGTGGCATAAGTATGTCTTTTTGTTGAGTACTTTCCAATTGCACACCACTTACTTCAATAATTTCTGATGTTTCATCTAGTTTATCTTGTTCTTGACTATTATCGGGCAACGATTGTTCTGTTTGTTCTTTTATCACTTCATTGAGAGTATCAACCACAATTTGTTCTTTTTCCTTAACTTCTTTAATATCTGTCTTTTGCATTAATCTTTCGTTTATAACCTCGTCTTCGGATACTTCGAGTGAGTCTTTACTTATTTTGCCGTCAGTTAGTAACGATTCGAGAGAGTCTGGTTCCATTTCATCTCTCAGATATTCGGGATGTAATAATTTATTCTGAAATTCATTGTTATCCCTGTCCAAAAACTCTCTCTTTTGGTTAACTGCTTCAACAATTGTCTCATTCTTAATGTCAATTATTTGACTTTCAATGCCATTCAAAGTGTGACTATTTTTTCTTTGTCTCTCAACTTTCTTTTCTACACCTTTTGATTGGATTTGTTTCGTTTGATTTGTTTTTTTATTTTTAATTACTCTTTTGGGACTTTGCGAAACAGACCTCTTTTCTGACGATCCTTCAATTTTTGGAGGTTTTTCTATTTTTGTGTTAACCACAGGTTTTTTGTCCTTCTCTTTCGTCGGCTCCTTTTTCTCGGGTTTATTCTGAGTTATTGGTTTGGTTTGTTTTGGTTTGTAAGCACTGGTTATATAGTGGTTGTTCTCTTCCAGAGTTTTATTCTTTTCTGTTTCAATCGGGTGTTGTTTTGTATGAAATGGTTTACTTCGAGAGATAGGAGACACCGAACGAAACCTATTGGGTTTTGGAGATTTGGGATCTTTGCTTTGAGTACTCACTTTGATTGAAGATTGAGTGCATTTTTGTTGACAAAAAATATCGAGTTTTTCTATTTTATTCAATCCCTCAAATATTCTACTTTGAGGGGCGCTTCCGGGGAATAGCATTCTTGTGATTTCTTCATTTGGATCGTATGGTTTCCATACAAGTAAACAACATATCGACATAATGTTTGAGAGAGGAATGGCTACATCCGATCTCTTTTGAGATGCAGATCCCGTTCGCACTAAACTAAAGCTTTCTTTTCCAGAACTCCAATGATTCAGAAATTCTTTTAAAATTTTGTCATCTCTGGGAGGACTCAATATATACATTTGTAGTGTTCCCAGTCCTACCTTATGATAGAGAGTCATCGGTTCGATTGAATTCAATGGTTCTCTCAAACATTGCAATGGATTTAAACCAATTTGTTTGACATTTCCAAGAAATTCCTGACCGATTCCAATAACACTAATTAACAGTTCATTTGAGTCGTTTTGCTTTTTATCAGATTCTGTCATTCCTTCCGTTATATTGCAAAATATATAACCGATTTGAGGATAAATTGGTTTTAAAATCTTTTTCTTAAAGAGAGAAGAAAATCCCCATAAGTTGTCTTCACTGAGTCGGGTGACCTTTAATTTAAATTAAAGTATTTTAAGTGAAATCTCATTTAATTTTTATATTTTCAAACCATAATAGCGTCCAATCTTTCGAGATGTCGGATAAAATTCCAAAAAGAAGGAACAGGTGTAAAACCTCCATCGATTAGCATAGTAAAACCACTGACACCAAAAAGGCTGCAATCTCCCTGACCACTTGGAAATATGTAAAGTGTGGGCCGATTAAATCTAATATTGCCAATAAATTCAGTCGAAGTCATTTTAGAATCAAGATTCAAGTGCTTTAATGATTCATCCAAGAAGTCAAGTAAAGAAGCAGCCCCCTGGACACCAGTTGGACTGTCAGTTGGATTTAATTCGACTTGGATAAATTGAGAAAAACTTTGAGCTTTTAAATCATTTGTGACCCATTGACCCACTGGTGAACAGTGTATGTGTAGTGTAAACATTGCCTCAGAATATGATTGAAGAAAATTATGAACAGAATTCTCTTCAATTATTTCAACGAAATCATCAAAACTGAAGAGTCCGTCCTCTAGCATCCAGGATCCGGTGCCCGTAAACGAATAGCCAGCATGAATTAAATGCTTGTGAGCTGTCGGCGACAGAAACATGTTTTTCATACATTGTCTTAATGTAGAAACCGAAGGACTGATCAAAACTTCGACCGCAAGCTTTTCATTTGAATGTTGTAAAAGTATTTCTAAATAAATGAAAATTTAATTTCATTTAACAGTTAATTGATTTGCCCAATAATTTATGAGTAGTTGTTGCAAATTTACCTGAGCAATCAAACTCATTAGTTTTGCTTTTATTTTGTATCGCAGTTTCAATCTCTTTGAGATCGCATTCTGTGGTATTCCACGAAAGAAGACCTGAAAACAAATTCATTGAAATGTTTTTGGTTTACATAACATTACATTAAATTCACAATACATTATCGATACCATCAAAGTTTAATTTTGAATACAAATAATTTCTACTTAACTTGTTTCTTTTTATAAAGTTATAAGAGTACTAGATTTGGATTAAGATTTAAGCTATTTTGTCCTAGGTTTATGTTTTAGACTTCTCTTGCATTGAATCAATATTATTGGAAAATTGTTTTAATAGTAATTTTTCCATATAATTTAGCAAGCTTTTTTTATTTTGTTTTTCTATATAAAGATGTTTACTTAAATAGTTTGAACGCATTTTTCTATCGAATAAATATTAACTTCATTTTATGAAATATTTATGTTTATTATTTCTATTATCTTTTTCTAATATCGGTGTCATTTAATTTTTAATCTTTTTGAGAGTTTTTTTCATTTAATAATAATAACAGTAATAATGAAATTGTATTTTAATACAATTCACTATAATTTTTATGTTTTTTATGTTTCTGCAAATAAATTGAAATATTAATTATTTGTTAGAAAAATTCAAATAAACGTGTTTGCATGTTCAATCTTATAGAATCTTTATTCCAAATATGATTATTTTATTTTAACTTCTCATGATTATTCTTGTACATATATGTATGTATGGCCTTTTGTTTTGAATAATTAAGTGAAAACATTATTAAGAGTCACATCTATTAGTCATTTAATAATCAAAAGAGAATTGAATTCAAAATCAATATTCCGTTTATTTATAACTTAAGTGTAATAAAAAATATATTTCATTTAAGCGTAAAACTAACTTATCTATCGAAAAGTTCAGTATTGGTTAACAACTAAGCCTGAGTTAGGGCTCAACTGTTGTCTATTGCGGCAAAAACAGACTGCAATATCGACAGCGCATGTTATGCCTCAATGCAGGCTTTCCTCTATTTTCATAACTAAAATTATTTAAATTTTTAATTCTGATTATTTTAAAAGTAAATTATGTCAAACATTAATATAAAATGAATTGCAAAAACTACCTAGACACTAAAGAAACTCCACATTCAACAAGAATTCTGTTTTAAAAGAATGGCAATTAAAATACAAAAAGAAAATTGAAATCAGAATTTAAACAGAATTTCATTGCATTTGAAATAATTCAAAGAATTTTAATAGTTTTTAGTAAAATATAGAAAAATAAATATAATTTTTTCAATTAATGCAAACCTTTAGCAACTCTTTGAATAATCTTTTCCTTGTGGTCTTCGCAAATGGGTTCGGCCAATACCACCAAAAGATAACATCCGGTGAAAAGTGATTCTCTTTCCATCATTAAGTAAATCAAAATTTACAAATAATTGTGAAGTGTTTGCAATTGAATATCAAATGAAAATTTTAAATGATTTGAGAGGAGTTAAGTCTAGACTATAGACTGTCGGCCTTAATATCTGACTGCAGACAAATGATATCGAAGGTCTATTAGATCGATGTATTAGAGGAGTACTGCATTTGGTGCCGCATATGCCGTATGTGCTGATCATCTACTACCGCAGCGGTGATGAAATACTCTACTGTTCTCTCTATTCGACCGATTCTTATGACAACTTGAAGGCATGCGCTCCAAGTATTACATTCTGTTTAATAGATTTCGATAAAGAATGACAACAAACTCAAAGACAATTTATTTACTCCAAAGATGACAAATGTTAATAAAGTGATAATATCTTTATTAAAAATCAGGAATCGCCTTATATTAATAAAGGTTGTCTTGCAAACTCACAATAAAGATTAAGAAGTTGCATGCTTCAAAAATTCAATTTTAAGCTTTTTCAAGCATATCTTTCTTTTGGATCACTTATCCAATTATTTCACTTAAATTTTGCTATACTTTTGGCTTAAAAATAACTACTTTTATAATAATTTTATAAAATTGGGTTCAAAACAAAATAATTACTTTAAATATGAATTTGAAATCAATTTAATAACAATTTAAATAAAATTCAATAAATAATTTAGTCTTAAAAAATGTGAATAATTAGTTAAGACACAATTACTTTGATATTGTTAACGTTTGAGATCAACCTTGTTTTATAGCTAGTCGTAATAGGATAATAATCTAGGCATTTAGAACAAGATTAAAACAAAGTTTAGAATGAAGATGTTCTGATGGATTGACAATGTCAATTTGACATAAGAGTTAAATTCTGAGTCGATTAAACTTTGATTTTTAACGTTTATGTATTTATTCTTGTAATGAATTAAAACAACTAGATCATTTATTTCAATAAATCCATTGACAATCCATTTAAAGTGCGTGTAGAGTAGGGTCTTATTTATTTTAGGAAAAATGATTTATATAGACATATTGACAATTTATATAGATTTTGTAGACCAAGATTATAGTGAAATGTAATGCTTTATCAATTGATTGACTTAATAAAAATGAATATTAAATTTGTTTTTGTGGTTATATTTTATTCAACAACAAAAAAATTAATAGACTTTCAGTAATACAAAAATAATAATAAATCAAATATATAATGGGTTTGGGTTTTGATCTGATGTCAGATTCACTGACCGGCACTTTATTGTATTATTTATCAAACAGATGTCGACACTTAGAGTACAACATATTTATTGAGCGCCAAATCTTTTCCTTTTTATGTTTTAATTTTGTTTATAAATTATTTGCCAATAATTTAGTAAAAAATGAGTGAATCTGAAGTGGAAGTGGAGGACGAACTTCAAATGATTTTAGAGGGAAGAGATGTCGAAGAATATAATGAATATTATGACTACAGGCGAGAAGTTTATCGGACGGAACTCTTGTCAGACAGAGATAATGAACAGAATGATGAAGACTCTAATGACCACAAAAATGAATCAAAAACTCATTCAAAGAAAAGACAGAAATTTGACGATAATTTCAATCAAAGAAAAGAAAAAACCAAAATAAAACCAAAATCAAAAACTAGTTCTTCAGAGAATGAGTTAAGTTCAAAGTTGGAAATGGATTTAATGGATGGACACGATTTGGAACAAATAAACGTAAATCCAATAAACAATGAAAATGAGACTAAAATCAAAGTAAAAGTTCGGCGAACTCTTAGACCTCAGCCAAAGCTAAACACCGAAAAATTGACTTCAAGTCAGGGAATTGCAGTTTTGCCACAAATTTTTTCTGATTTCAAATTTGGTCCAAAAGGATCCGAATTAAAAGACTTGAACACAATTTTATTTCGATTCAACCATTGGTCGCACCGACTCTTTCCGAGTCTTACTTTTGACGACTTTATTGAAAAATGCGAACAATTGGGTCACAAAAGGTATCTCAAAAATGTTGTCTCACGTATCAGATTAGATATACCTTTAAATGAGACTCAACCCGAAGACGATGATCACCAACAAAATGAAGAGACCGACAATTTTAATGACAAGGATTTCGATTATATAATTGCGAACAGTTATGTAAATAACAGTGAAAGCGCTCAGAATCAACAAACAGATCAACAATTAGACCAACAATTCACTAATGATTCAGAGTTTGAGAACCAATACATTGAACAACAGTCGGAATCAATAAATGGACCACAACTTGAAACAAATAATGAAATCAATGACAAAGAAGCCTATGATTCAAACGATGAAGAATTGAGTGAACAACAAATCTTAAATGAAATCAATTCAGAAGACAATACACCGATTGACTGATTTATAAGTTGTATTCAATTACTTTTTATTACTAATTAATGGAATGCTTTTAAAGCACTTAAATAACAACAACTATTGATTTGAAGTGTCATTCTCTTCGAGTCCTTCGATTTCATTGATATCTCCTCCGATAGCTTTCCAAAATGCCATGGTAATTTGTTGTGCATAATCCTTTCTCTCTGTTTCACTCATTTGTGATGATTTCACTGTAAAAACATTTAAATTTTTATATTAATTTTAATTTTGTTTTAAAATACCTTTCATTTCACTGAATTTATCGAATAAATGGTTGAAATTATCGAAATCTTCGATTTCTTGGCTTTCATTAAATTGATCCGATATTTGATGTTTACCATCAATTTGTTCGGGCGTTTCGTTGACTACATTCTTAACTTGTTTTTCAATTAAACCCTCGAAATGATGAGAGGGATTATATTGTGGCCGCTCTGAGACATACAATATATTAAACTTTAAGTATTTTAGATTAGACTTACCTTTATTTGTAGAGTGTGGCCAATGGTAGGCCTCTATTGCCTGCAAAATACGGGTCATTCCATCGATATCTTCAAAGTCATCGTCATTGGCATCAGTTTGAGGACAGAGCTCTACTAATTCAAACTCATTGTCTAAACACCATTTGTTTATATCTTGTGATTTGTGTTCTGCAAACAATCAAATGATTGGCAAAAACTAATTTCAATTAATAATTCGTACCATTAATTGTCTGACAAATTAAAAGTTTTATTTGATTATTGAATTGATTGATATACGAGAGGCAAGACTTGACGCCATCGAAACTCGAATCCTTTAGTCATTTAATAATCATTAAAAATAACTCAAAATAAAAGTTATAATCACTTCATTAGAATCGAAGTAAACAATAACTCCATTAACAGAATCGGCTAATCGTTCGCTAAAGAGATGCTTATCTCTGATATCGAAGAGGAATATATTCGCCAAATAATATTTGTTATCTATTTTCATCTCAAATCCATTGACTTTAGTATTGGTTCCAAAATCTAATGATTTCGGTTCATATTCTTTAACTTCTTTTGTCGTTTCATTATTTCTCAAAATTTCTAAAAACAAAACAATTGAATAATATTTGTGACAAAAATATATTAAACAGACTTTCAATTAATTGATTGTTTGGAGTATTTTGTGAAAAACTGATGACAACTAATCCCTGAATTGAATTTCCAGAATCAGAATTTTGAAGAGAAGACTCAGAAGAAGCCATAATTTAATGAAAAATATATTTTTTAAAACTTGTTGTTATAAATGAGTTAAAGGTTCGTCACTTTTACAATGTCTGTGTGTTTTGTGAGGCATTCCCTCAAATGAACGCACTCTCGTTGTGGGACTGTTTGGCGTAGTATTTAGTGTTACGCAACGTTAGTGTCGACAGTGAGCGCACAAAAGCAACTTTGACTCAACTTTTTTGCTATTACTATGTTATTGAACTGTTGTTTCACATCAAAGCTTTGCTTCAATTTAATAACAAAAGTCAGACAACTTTGTCTTTGAACTAAACAAGTGATCAATTATTTCAAAAATGTCATATTTATTGTCAGTTTGACCCAAACTATTGTCACTAAATGTCTTACGATTTGTTTATACTCAACATATACTCAAACATTAGATGAGAATCACATCCGACAAACAGTTGACTCATTGACTCCTTGGATACCACTTTTGTGATCATTTTTTTATTCACTAATATTTATTGGAATAGTTTTTTAGAAATCAATTCATTGTATTTATATTTAATTAAATTATGATTAACTCCAAAAACTCGTCATTTAATTCATTGTACGACACTTTCGAAGTCATCGGAAGGTATTGTAAATACATTTCCAAAATTTTAATAAACTTATGAATTATTACTAAAAATAATGCATACAATGAGTAAGAATTAAATAAATTAAATGACTTCACATCTTTTTGACTTAACTTTTATGCAAGAATGCAGAAAATTTGAGTGCAATTCTATAATTGAATGTACCCTGTTCACTGTTCACTGTTCCACTAATTCACTTTATATAACTTTTTACTCAACTAAGAACCCATAAAATAATTTATTAACTTAATTGATGAGCTTGCATATTTTACTAATACCATGATTGCCGTCTGTTAATAAATTTATTTCTCAATTAACACAATTTGAGTCACCTTGCTCATATTTGGAATGTAGCAAGGATATTCTTAATTGAGAGCTATAACCTTAAAATTGATTCACATGAATAGTTAAATAAATTATCCCCACATAATGTCAATGTGCTTAAAATACCTTGTCAAATTATATATTTTTTAGAACTTTCAGTTGAATATTTTAGCAAGACCAAATGATTAAACTAAAATTTAAATTTGAGAGATTTGTCTTCTATTCTCTTGAGTTAAACCAAAGAATTACTTAAAAATAAATGAATGGTTAAAATAAGTGATAAAATATAACAAAAAATCTCATTAGAATTGAATCGGTCCCCAAAATAGAATTTTTGATGAAGTATATGAGCATGCTTAACTGATGGTCTTTTCATTGTCTCCAATAATACAATTCTATGCAAAAAATAAGGAAATAAAAAGCATTAAAAGTTTGGAAATTGTATTTGAATTCATTTCAATTGTTAAGACTGGAGAACAAAAATCCGGTAACTATTATATTGTTTGACCTCTTATTATAAAAAATTTGACAAATGAATAGCACTTATATGAGTTGTCTCTCTGCTTATCATCTCTTTATATCTCTTCCACTTATTGTTTATAAACGATTAAATATAATTAATTATTCGTGAATAAGAACATTAAAACTATAGAAATTAGGTCCTTTAGATTGAAATAATATGTATAACATTTGGTCCTCAAACCCACAAAACTAAACTTCATATTTATTAATATCACAAAAATTGCTACTTATATCCTACCCATCAATATTGAAAATAAAGTAAATCTTAAGCTCAACCAGTGGTGCAAGGGTTGGCTGGTATAACTTGATAAATGATCAACTACATCTATCTTCTCAATTTTTTGTATTAACAGGCAAATTCTGTTGTATCGAAATTTCCTTTAGGCGAACCAAAAATTAAAAGATTAAATCTAATCTTATTCTTTTTAAATTAAACTCAATGGCCTATTATTTTTGTGAACGTGAGACAGTACAGGGTATATATGCTTTCAATGAAAAATTATTCAAAAAGCCCCGAATAAAGTTTGATAAATGAGATACAAATAACAGTATTTAATAAAATCATTAAAAGTTACATGTCAAATATTTTATGTAAACAGAGTAATTGAACTTTGAAACAATATTCTCGAGTTTATTATTGAATCAATAAATTTTAAGCTTTTATTTTTTTTCTTCTGAGCAAAACGGAGGCCCCATTTTTGTGGAAAAACCAATACTAGTTTATCAAATCTATATTAATAGGAAGGTATTAATCTATAAAGTGCAATTTCGACATAAGAATTATATCATTGTGAAGCTTATGACTAGACCCCTCGGACAAGAACAAGTGGACTTTATTGCTAATGTTCCCAGTTCAAAGTTGAAATTACTAGATCTTTGCAAAAAATACTAAAATTAATGAGTTTTGAACTGGGAACATTAGCAATAAAGTCTACTACCTTAATCATTTGGCTACACTTGATTGTTACGAATTGATTGTATGAATTGCATCTATCAAAAATCAAACTTTTTTAATGTATGTTCAAGTGGTTATTTCGGGCCTTGAGTGTGGCCATACGCAGATAAAATTTTGCATGCTGAATCCATGATTATGTAATTCTTATGTCGAAGTTATCTTATGTGAAATTTCACTTTAAAGATTGATACTTTCCTATTTAGCCAAGTAAATATTTCAAGAAATCTTGGTGCTTTTTAAACTTTAAATATCACTTAAAAGTGAATGTCAAATGTAATCAGTGTAAATTGTTTGACCAATTTTGAGAAACTGAAAGTAATTTTCTCCATTAAAATTATGAAAACATTTATACAGAAAGTAATTATTATTTAAAATTGGTTTTGAGTTAATTTAAAGTTCTCATTGAAAACGAGGAAATTTTCTTAATTAGTTGTTTAGTTAATGAGTTATACTTTCTTTAAACACTTCTCATCTGACATCCATCAAGTTGTGGATCAAACTATTAATAGTGAGCCCTATAAACCTTTAACCCAGGAACGCTATATTAACAAATAATAGAATTTCATTTGATCTAGTTTCAGAGTTCTTTAATTCAAGAGTTTAAATCTCTTCAGTATTATTATTATTATATTAAGAATAAGAACCATTAGATTTGAAAAAAGAGAATTTACCATTTAATTATAATTACTTAAGCTTTTTTACCAAATTACAATATCTTATGACATTTCAAAGTATTTTCTTTTAAATTGAATCAAAAGTTTTTCTATTGATAGACATAAAAATTGATACCTTTATTATTTAGTCTGATTCTGTCATTTCAATTATTTTAGTCTATTTTAAATGTAATAACAATTTTTTTGATTATTTTTTTCCTTATAATTTAGTGGAAAGTTCGCGACTGTTAAACGTTGCGTTCATCGAACCACTGGTTCCGAAAGGGCGGCCAAATTCATTCGTAAAAGAAGTTCCACCGGAAGAATGGGTCAAACATTGGATGACATAAATAGAGAAATAGAATTATTGAATGAAATACAACACAAAAATATTGTTAAGTTATATGAAGTGTTTGAATGTGGAAATGAAATCATTTTAATACTAGAATTGTAAGCACTCATAGATTTCTCAATTAATTATTAATTTATTTTTTTAAATATTAGAGTTAAAGGGGGAGAACTTTTTGATTTGTTGGCTGAGAAGGAAATCCTGACTGAAGTGGAAGCTATTTATTTCATTAGACAGCTATTGTGTGCCGTAAAGCACTTACACGACAGACATATCGTTCACTTGGATCTGAAACCCGAAAATATATTACTCAGCGATCGAATCGAAAAACAAATCAAATTAATTGATTTCGGAATTTCTCGAAAAGTTGACAATAAATTCGAAGTCAAAGGACTTTATGGAACCCCAGAATTTGTTGGTAATAATAATGATTAAAAACAGAATAAATCGATTAATTTCCTCAGAGATATCGAACCCATTATTTAAGACATCAGTTCTTTATTTTGTAGGAACCCTTATTTATTTAGTCAATAGCCGTAAAAGACTACAAATTCGATGGACAACACATTTACTCACAAAATAGTCGTTTAAAACGAAGGATAATAGATGTAAAGGGTTCTCATAGAATAATGTCCCTTCTAAATTTATAATATTTGAAAAACTATTCTATAAGAAAACTTTGAACTCAAAAAAAGAAAATATTTTCATTGAAATTACATTTTATTATAAGATTAAAGTAACTCGCTTCATTGATGGCTTGTGAGAATTTCATAGTGTTTAGTGAATCATCCCTTATATAATAGGAGTTATAGCACCGCATAGAGGTCTTCGACTTATTCAATCAAATCATACATTTTTTAAAATTAATGAAATCAAATAATTCTGTGAAAAGTTATTTCATTTTTTAAAAAAATTACTTATTTTTTATTTAAATTATTATTTATAGCGCCAGAAATTATTAATTATGAAGCGATCAGCACCGGTACCGACATGTGGGCTATCGGTTGCATTACTTATATTCTGTAAGTTTTAATTGAATACTAAAATTCAATAAATTTATATTAAACTGATTTAATAGAGTGAGCGGTGTTTCCCCTTTTCTGGGAGAGACTAAACAAAATACTTTCACAAATGTCTGTGCCGTTGATTATCAATTCGATGAACAATATTTTTCGAGAGTCAGTAATTCTGCCAAAGATTTTATATCAAAACTATTAGTCAAGAATCCAAAGTAAGTTTCATTTTCAACATTTTATTTCAAAATCAATTCAAATATATTATTCGATATATTTTTCAGGAAAAGATCTTCAATTGACATATGCTTAGAACATCCCTGGATTAAAAGTAATGAAATTCAATTGAGTAAAAACAGTTTTGTAGAAAATAGGAATATTTTCAGAGATAATTGGAAGGTATTTCTAAATCAAATCATTTAAATATTGATTTAATCACAAAAAATTTGACAAAATTTTTTTAGAAAACGATTCGTTCTGTAATTATTTGCAATAATTTGTTGGCAAAACATTTTTATAATTTGAATTCCAATAAAACACATTCAAATGAACGAGAATCAAATTCAAGTAATTTTGAAGTAAGTTATTATATTTTTTGTGTTCAATTTATGTTAGATTCTTGGAGAAGTGTCTTAACATTAATCATTGTTATATCATATAACTTATATGAGTTACTATCAATTTGGAGACCTGATTTCACCTTCCTTATTTTTATTACAATCTCTTACTTATCTTTTCTTAGAGTTAATATACAAATTATAATTATCAAAAAAGTTGATTGTTGACATATTTGCACTTAATTTGAATAATTTGAATAAGTTTAGATTATACACTGTTTACGTCTAAATTATGAAAATATTTCTTTATATTAATTCTGTTATTTCTACTATTATTAGTCAATTCCATTAAAAAGTTAAGAGTATAAGAACCTAGGACCTTATGAAATAGGCCATTCAGCCATCACTAAATAAATTGTATCTTGAAATTGTCATTTATTTGATACTATATTCCCAAAATTTAAATCAATTGATCTCAAAATAAGTTAATAATTATTTATTACTTTTTGTTCGAATAATTATAACAAATCTTTTAAGTTTGAGAAATAATACGAAAATATTATTTTGCTTCATATCGTCTTTAATAAGTTATTCTTGATAAGTTTGAGACAAAAGTACTGATCTAGAAAAAACAAATGACAAAAAATTGCAAAATGATCAAGAACTGCCACTAACTGGTCATTTCTGTATTCATTATTTTGAAAGCAATTAAATAAAATAAACATATTCTGTCTCTGAGGCGGAAAAGTTTTGTCCCTCAAGTTTTTGATAAATTTCCAACACAGGAAATAAAGCCTTGCTCTTAATAATTATAGTGATAATAGAAATAATATTTTTAATTAACTTGAAATATAAATATTTATCTTTTGCTCAAATTTTAAATATATTTTTGAACTTAAATTACATATTATTTAAAATTTTGAAGATCTCTTCCATACATTCTTTGAGATTTAATGAGTTAAATGAGTCTCAACTCATTTGTATTGAGTAAATAGAAATAAAGATAAGACTTCAAATAACACTATATTAATGACGATAACACCATTTTTTCATAATTGTTATTTACCATCCATTCCAAATATCCCAAAAAGGGTTATTTTAATAAGTTTTGAGTGTTTAAATGCTTAGAAAACGCATAAAAACTATCGATGATTGGGTTTAAGGTCCTTTTTATGCTAGTTTACTAATAGCCTAAAGCTTAAAAGCACAATTAAAAGCTATTATAGTGCAAAATTTGCGGCGTCAAAATTTCAGAGTGGGGTCTTTTCGGCGCTCCAAACATCAGGGGGGTTTCAAAACATTTTAATTCAGGGGATTTTGGGCTGATCCCCTCGCTTGGCTATCCCTGTCTTTAAGTCTAATTTACATTGTATATAAATTTAGTCAAATTCTGACTCTTTTAGCAAAGAGTATGGTTGAGATGATCTCTTAGGCTAGAATTCTATTAGGAAATCCCCTCCTAACACAAGAACTGTATGTATAAACAGAAACTTCATTATCGAAGTAAAAGACAACTGAATAAACACATTTACAATATTTATAATAATTCTCTGTCGGCTATAGAAATGAATATTCAATTAATTTAATAATGTTTTGAAAAATATGTTTTGGGATTAATTAAAATAAATGAGACTAAAACCTCTGCGGTTTAGTGAAATCATAAATAAGGCCTTCATTTTTGTTGATCTGATGATATTTTAAATGGAGTTTAGTGGTTAACTTGCTAAAAATACAAATCAATGTAAGAGAAAATTAAATTGTAGTACTTATCAATTGACACTCATTTTAGTTGTAATATTAAATATCTTTAAATTCAAATCTAGTCCTGAATAAAATATACCCTAAAGGATTTTTTATTACCATGATAAGTTATCAGCGATAACAAATATCTGAATTTTTTATTAATTAAGAATCTTTAAGAATATATTCAATAGAGCATAAATGTGAAGATGCTAGATTGATTAAATATTAATTTGAAAAATATTTGGTTTAATAAATTTCTGGTGAAATCTGTGAATAATTCATTTCGTTGATTGGTTAGTATAGCAAGGTATAACAGGTAATTAACATGATCGTTGGCCTGAATCTTGTTTCATATAACTTTTTCATTTATTTTGATATTGAGGTCAGGTTTCAGCGCATTGTTTAATAGCATAGGAAAAGCATTCTTTTGGTTTTTTTATAGTCGACGCGACTCGTAGTAGATCTCTGACTAACTGTTCGTTAGTTTTGCTGTAATTCAACAGTAATTCAAGTTTTCGTTAAAGAGAAAAACATTTCTACCAAAACCAGTCTTAGATTGTCTATTGAGCTGATGTAGTGCTTACCTGTAGTCGAGTTCTTATGCTGTCCTCGTTGTTGCTGTTGATGAATGACGTATTTGAGAATGGCTGATATCATTGCTATCAAAACTTCACTGATCATTTCGATTAATTAACGAGTGCTCATTAAAATGAACTCAATGTTTGCCTTTTTATACTCTTTTATTAGAAAATCAATTCTCTGATTAAGTAATAGAAACCAAAAGTTTTTTATTATTATATCGAGTTTTCATTGAACAACAATATTGGGTGTAATGAAAGTGTTGTTTTATTGCAGTGCAGTGCAAGTGTGCAAGTTCTGTTTATTCATTCAATTCAGTGCTGATCTAATTTGAGTTTATTCAATTTAATTATTTTCGAGCATTGATTTGGATTTATAAATGTTTTAGTTTAACAAATTGTCTCAAATTTATTGCATTTTATAATAAATTCAAATGATTTTAACAAAAAGTGTTTGAAATAAGTTATGATGTGATTAGAAAATGGATAAAAATGAAAATCTTTCGAAAGGATTTTCACAAAATTCCTTGAATTTCGCTCAAAAAAGTCAAAATAATTTAGATATAAATGATTCCACTGTTTATTATGACCAACCAGAAGACGAAGAAGACGACACCAATTTTGTGGTCGTCTCTGCTTTGGTGAGCATAGCTTTTCAATTATCAAATACCATTGTATATTGTCATGGTCATACGTTTCGCCTTTTTTTCGTCAGTTATTATATTTAAGATTAAAATCTATTCTTTTGATCAGACAATCACTTGATTTGTATTAAATCAAGTTCTGTTTATTAATTGAATCAAATTATCAAGTTTCAATCAGTTTGATTATGAATAGTGTCTATCAAATGTCATTTGAAATCAGATCGCAATCATATAAATCAACTAAAATTAAACGCAAATTCAATTTATTAATAATTTTATTTATAAAAATAGGATATTTTTATTCTCAAATAGCATTCTTGTCTTTAAATTCAATCGTATTTTAATAAATTGCATTGTTCAAAGTTTTCCCTTTAGGCTCATCATTGTTGAGTCCTCATAGTTTGTGAGATAAAATCTGTCCCACAAAAGGATTTTCGACAAAATACTTGACAAAAGTTCTAATTATTATTTCAGAAAAAACGAAGAAATTAATACTTTGAGAGATATTCTCTTTTTTCGGAAATAATTATTTACTTCAAGTTTTGTGACTTTGAAAAAACATATATTAAGAAATACTTCAAAATTCTCATTAAAGTGTGACATAACATAACAGTAATGCTATGAATGAATAACTTTTGTCAAAATTTTTAAAAATATTTATTTAATGAGTTGATAGCCTCAAGAAATTCTGAATGTACTGTATATGACCCGTGAATTCTATCATGTTTGGGAATAGTTGCATCTTGCTTTTTTGCTGCTCAGCTCTCAACCATAAAGGAAGTGAAAACATTTAGATTTAACTTTAGATCCAATAGATATCAAAAATATGTGAGATTTCTTGTCTTGTACATCTAGGCGATGTTTAACAATTTCTATTTATATTAAATTAGACACCAATTTATACAATCTAGATAGAATCAATTGGGAATTGAACTGCCTCATTTTTTCCTAAAATCTTATTATTTTTATAACTCTGTAAAAGTTTCTGTTGATAGACAACAAGACATAAATTGATGTATTACTAACTTTTCTTAAAAACTCAAGAGTATTAACCCTTATCTTTCTTTAATTTTGTTGACCTCTTATTAAATAAAATAATAAATTTAATGCCATTTTATTAAAAAAAAAAGTATTGAATCAATTGTTTTGATATATTTATTAAATATTTTGTAAATATTATTTCAAATTAAATGAAAAATTTAAACAAATAATTGTTTAAATAATATTACTTTCATTAAGGCTATAATATCGTCACTTTCTCTTTCATAGTCAGCTAAAGGCCAAAATTAAACATGCACATTCTGTTCTCAATTTTAACCCCTTTAGTTATTACTGTTTTGAAATGTACATATTTAATAGTTAATAACTATAATTATCCCTGGTAGCAAAATTCAGATAGTGGTCACATAATTTCGATTATTTAAATATTAATTTGGTAAACTAGGTAAAATAACAACTGCAGATTTTTTTCGGTTATCTGTCATTTGTTCAAAGATTGTTCGAAGTCATCCATTATTCATATATTAGTCAAACGCTATTAAAGAGACTAATTTTTATAAACATTAATTTCTTATCGCTAGAGAAACTTGTAAGTTCACACAAATAGGCAAATCATAAGATGATTGCAAATAAATGTAATATTAAGGGAAGAAAATTAACAATTTTCCTAAAACTATGAGAACTTTAAAAATCACTTTTATTGTTAGGCTTTTAATTAAGTTTAGACTCAAATATTGAATTAATAGAGTTTTAAGAAACTGTTTGCAAACATTAATTGAGTTTCAATTTATTCAGATATTCAAAAGATATTCAATTTTTAAGATTCCAGTTTCAAAGATATTAATAGAAGAGAGAAATTGCCATATTTGGCCTGCCCCAACCACCCCTACCACCCAATTGTTTTAAAATGCATTTTTTAGTGTTGATTATATTTTTATAAAAATTCTAATAAACTTTATAAATGTCATTGTTAATTGTGTTAATGCATGTACTAGCTTCTTTAGCATTTTAAAGACAATTTGGTTTCGTATTCAATTTCAATCTCTAAAATTAAGGATGAATTAAGAAAATTAGAACTTTGGTCAATCAATATACTGACTTAATTGTTAGAGACTAACATTCATTAATAACATATGACTTAAAGTTTATTTGTTTTAATGCGTTTTTGATGTGTTTTTATTTGAAAACAATTTAATTGTGTTTTGAATATTTAAATTGAATTTTAATGGAAATATGATTCGTTTATTTTTGTTGACATCGATTTGTATTTCAATAATATATTGTTTTCCAATCAATTATGAAAGGAATGCAAATCATTCTGAAGTTAGAGAAAAATCTGACGGTTCTCTTTTCAAATCTCGAACTCTCACTCCTTACACAATTGAACAGTACTGGAAGGCCAAGGGGCAAATGAAAGTGGCTTTCCTCAAGTTTTGTATCTTCAAACTTAAGATTTTGATTAAATTAGTTTCGGCTATATTTGGACTGAAACCCATTCATAGACAAAGATATCCATATCATTATCCAAATAATGGGCCGAACATTGATTCGGAGTTCAATAGAAATTCTCATCAAAATTATGGTTTGAACCAAAATACAAATCAAAATCAGTTGTCAGTCGCTTCCAATCAAGTGATGAGACCATATCGACCATATTATCGCCAAGATCAGTTTTACGATTATGATTATTATGACATTCAGTTCCAATTATTGCCCGAAGACTTAACTGCAAAGAGTAGACAAACTTTGAACGCTATATTCAATTGGTTTTATAACCTTTTCCTTAAAATAATAAAAATATTTGGTTTTTAATTATTTCCATTGAGTTTATTTTCAATTTTACTATTATTTTATTCATTGAAATCTATATTATTTTTTTTAATTAAAGCTCTTTTTGTATCCAAAATTGGATTTTATTTCAATAAATTCCTTTCATTTCAAAAGTTTTTCTTCAATAAATCAAATAAAATCAAATAAAAAAAATTTGTGACCAAAAATTGATGAAATATTTAATTAATTGAGAATTGCTTTTATTGCGGACAGGAAGACGAAAATTTTGTTTCGGCAGCTCTTTTCGGGGCAGTAGAAGACGGAAATCTAAATGCACTCCAAGAACTATTTTTAATGTCAAACATTGATCCAAATCAATGCAATCGGGTTTGTAATCATTTAAAATATTATTTAATTTTAAATTGTTTATTCTGTGCTAATAGCACGGGGAGTCACTTCTACATTATTGCTCTGGTTTAGGATATTTGGATATATTAGAGTTTTTACACAAAAAAGGGGCTGACATTAACTTAATTGATGACGTGAGTCTTAATCGACAAATTAATTGATTAACTATTGAATGACTATTAACTATGAACTGACAGCGCGGGGATACAATTGTGCACTGGGCTGCCCGACAGAACCAGCCGACGATAATTCGTTATTTCTATGACAATGTGGCGAACATTAATCAAACGAATAAAGTATTGAATATCCAAATAATCTCTAAAATCAGTTCTTAAACACTTTTTCGAACAGAATATGGAGACTCCTCTCCATGTGTCGGCCCGTTATGGACACGTAGAAGCTATCGAACAACTCTGCAAATGTGGGGCTAATGTCAATGCAATCGATGAAGTAATCATCAAATTTAACTTTAGATTAAATAATTTTATTAAATATATGTTTCAATTGTTATGGTATAAAAGCACGGGGAGACTGCTATGTTGATCGCTGTATGGCATGGATTTCCCAAAATAGTTCATATCCTCGGAGAAGTGGGAGCTGACACTGATATTAAAAATAAAGTATGATTTCGATGATTATGAGTTTGATATTTAAAATTTTAACTTTATTTTAATGATAAGGAGGGAGAAACAGCTCTTCACGTGGCCTCTGCCAGGGGTCACATAGAGTGTGTCCGATGCCTTCTAGAAGCCGGTGCCAGAACTGATGTCAGAAATAAGGTTAGAGCTATTGTTTAATTCAAAAATAAATAATATATTTAATTTTCAAATGCAATCCTCAGAACAATTACACTCCCCTTCACTTATCACTGAAACGACAACATGTGGTCGTGGCTTCACTTTTACTTCGAGCCGGGGCTGACTATGAGGCAGCTGACGATCACGGGGAGAGACCCATACACTATGCTTCGCGATTCAATTTATTGCAAATCTGTCAAACACTTTGTTCGTCCGCCTGTAATGTTAACGCATCCAATAAGAGTGGTTTATATCCTTTACATTTAGGTATTGTCTCAAATCAAAAGTTGTCTCTTATGTTAAATTGTCTAAAATCACTGTTTTCTTAATTTTGAACTGAAATAAAGCTGCAAAGAATGGTCACATAGAAATAGTTCGTTGCCTTTGTTTAGCCGGAAGTGTTATCGACCAAAAAAATCGAGACTCAATTATTCCACAAATCTGTGCCATCGCTCAAAACCATAACGAAATCGCAGAACTATTGACGAGATTAAGGAATGAACAGACAAAAGAAGAATATATATCCCAATTATTGCCGAGTACTCAACCCATCCAACGCTTTAAACTGAAAGTATTTGGTCACTCAGGTTCTGGAAAGACTACATTAATAGAATCTTTGAAATGTGGATATTTCAGCAGTTGGTTTAGGCGCTCATCCAAGTCATTGAATAACTCACAACCAAAAAAGTCAGAGTTATTTCAAATGAGTGCCCCTGAGCCCTTGACACCAACTACCACTTATTTGGACAGTCCCTATAACTATGCAAATAATAATCGCCAAAACTGTACTCTTGGGATAGATTGTCAACAGGTTAACCTTTCAGGTGTAGGAGATGTCAGTATTTGGGAATTCAGTGGAAATGAATCCTATTTTCAAATTTATGATCACTTTATTGGAAACAACAATAGTTTGCATTCAGTCGTCTTTCGTCTCTGCGATCCGTTTGAGGTTCAAATTCATAGTATTATGTTTTGGTTATATTTCCTTCAAAGTCGAACACCGGTTGTGGAACCGTTGACTCAATGCGGGAAAAGTAGTAAACCACTAAAAGTGATAATAATTGCCACTCACGCAGATATAGTGACCGCCACTTCTGAACAAATCCAAAGTAATCTCAAATCTCTTATGCAAACCATTAATAATAAGTTTAAAGACATTTTTGATATTCACGAACATATCTTTGTGATGGATGCCTGTGCTGTCGGCTCATCAGCGATGAAACAACTGAAGCAATACATCAATTCTGTAAAATCAGTCATTCTTAAGGGGATACCCTTTTCTACCGGTTTCCTGGAATCTGTGATGACATTTCTTAATATTTGTCGCAAAGCTTCGGCTACTTTTCCTGTCCTCTCTTGGACTCAATTCAAAGAAATAATAAGATCACAAATTAATCCATTGTCGAGTGACGAACACTTCAGGGAAATCATATTACAGTTGCAAACAATGGGAGAAGTGGTATACCTAAGGGCTCGCATAGAGAACAGTCAGGATCTGATAATATTGAATCCGCGTTGGCTTACAGTCGATATAATCAGTCATTTTCTGAATCTCGAATATATCTGTAAAAGTAGGATAATCGGGACCTACTCTATAGATGACATTCAATCAGAATTTCCAGAAATAGATGCTCTCGATTTGCTCCAAGTTTTAGAGTCAATTGGTCTCTGTGTTCCCTGTGATCACGAGGGAGACATCGCTTATGAATTCCCCTGTTTTGCTTTGAAGGAACCCTCAGAAGAGATTTGGCAGAAAAACAACTCTCATATCGATAGTGTCTACTGTGGTCTTCGCATCCAATGTGAAAAACATGTGCCGAGCGGTCAAATACTTCTCTCTATATTTTCTCGTTTGCAAATATCACTCAGAATCGCTATTAGAGGACATCCAGAATATGAAATCTGTGAGATCCACAACTGGTTTAAAGGAACTAAATTGAGTATCGGTCCCATTGAAGCGCTCATAACTCCCAATCCAATCATTGAAGCGATTGAAGTGAAGGTTCGCGGACCAAATGATATGAGAACCGAATCATTTTTGTTTATGGAAGACATTCTAAATATAATCGAAACCACTATAAGTGAAATCTGTTCCGGTTTTGTATTCGAGAAAACATATTTATCTCCAAAGGAATTGAGTGAACACAACGACAATATTTCCTATTATTCTTCGTATTCTATTCTTAAGGCATTGCTTTCTTCGGATGACTCAGGAATTGAACTCAAGATTAAAAGCAATGACTCTTTGCTCGAAGAAAAAATTTCAGATATTATTTGCTTCGGTATCGATGACCTGATGTCAATCAGAAGAGCCCCCAAATTCAGATCAATGCCTTCATTCAATTCTCTTATGTGTTCGCCGGTAATGTCAGCCCCCTTTACGCCTTTAGAAGGCGGACCAACTTTAGTTCCGAATCTCCACTCTTCGAATCTCTCACTTTTAACTAAACAAAGACTTTGTGCAGTATTAGATCCACCCGAACCCTTTGGTAGAGATTGGTGTATGTTAGGCATACTTTTAGGAATGACCGATAAACTCCCAAAAGTAGATCCTGGCCTCAATCGGTTGAGTCCAACTTCGCGTTTGATCGATGAATGCGTTCGGGAACCGAATACAACTATCAAAGTATTAGTCGAAAAATTGGAAGAATTGACGCGAAATGACGCCATTGATGTCATTCTTCAAACCGGACCTCTTTTTCGAATATTTCCGTCCTCTTCACAACCAGAAGAATGTCTGCCTTATAATGACGAGAGCGGAGTTGTTAGCAGTGGAGTCAGCAGTGGCTCTCAGGCTTCGAGTTCTAACCTCTCCCGTTAGAGCACAACCTTTATATTTAAACAATAATTTTTATAAGATTTTGTAAAAAACAAAGTTTAATATATTTTAATATAATTTCTATTATTGTTTTGTTTTATGAGATATTGAGTCAATTCGTGCCATAAAATGATTTATTAATGAAAACTAAATTTCAATTCAAAATTAATTAATTGAATAAAAGTCTGCGACAATCGGTTAACCCCATCGGTAGTGGGCATAAGCTTTGTTGGCCTCACAGACCCGATGGACGTCCTGTTTCTTCTTAACAATTTTTCCCTCATTATAATAGGCATCGATTAGCTCTTTAGCCATGGCTTCGGGAAAGAAGGTTTTCCTCGGTTTGGGTCGTTCTCTGACAGCATTTATTATCCAACGCATTGCTATCTCTTCGGATTCCCTAACCTTTAGAGGATAGGGCACCTGATATGTAGCCCCTCCCCTCTTTATCGGACGGTTTAAAATAAGAGGCCGACAGTTTTGGAGCGCCGTATGGAATAAGACTAAAGGATCGCATTCAATGTTTGACTTTATGTCTTCCTCTGCAGACATGTATTTATCGATTTGAGTTCTTTTCATTACACAAAACGTTTGTCGCATCATATCTTTGGCCAAAGCTTTGTGTCCTTTCATAAGAACTCTGTTCGTAAACCTATTGAGTAAATCGTCGTAAAAGACTGAACTCGAGTGCGACGACAGACGAGCTTTTATTGGCTTAAACGCCAGTTCCTCAAGAAATTGAGTCCCATCTGTTTCTTTTAATTCGTTTATATCCAGAACTGGTTCCACATATTGAGGGTTCCATTGAGACAACCGATTAATTGACTGCTTATTTATCAAAATTTTGAGTAAATTGTTTCGCAAAATCACTGATTCAAAGGATCGACAAATTAATGCCATTTTATTTGATTTCAAAACAATTCACTTATATTTTTAATAAAAATTTTCATTCAACGAAATTTTAAGCCTTTTTATGATAACAAATATCAAACTAAAAATAAAAACAGACTCTAAAGAAAAAAGTACTAAATTTTTACGAAAAGTAAATTAAAAGAGTAATGCGAGCACTAAATTCAAACAAATTGAGTGATTCTCCAATTTATTCAATACCTTTCGATCGGAAGCGCGCTCTTAGGCTTTGAACTCATTATTCAATAAAAGAATAGAATTCATATAAAATTTGATTTAAATTTCTAATCAACTTTTTATTGGATTTTATAATCTCTTAATTTGTAAACTATTTAATTAATTCTTAATTATAATAAACTGTAAGCAATGGTTCAAGGTGACGCAAATGCCATCACTAAGATTGCAATAATAGTGATCAGTATTATTCTGGCCTTTTTCGTGGCAATAAACTTGTACAGGGCAATTACTAATGGCGCACAAATCGTGGAAGTGCTCGCAATTGCAATCACTCTTGCGCTTTGTATTCTGGCCTTTTGGGGCGCATATACCGAAAATGCGATTCTGTGTTACATCACATTAGTGGCCTGTCTCATAGCCTTTATTCTGGCCCTTTGTTATCTAATTCAGTGCTTTCTCAACGACAGTCAGTTCTCATATAAAACTTAATTTTAGTTTTAATTATTTGTTTTATGATTAGTCTATTGCGATACTGGAGACTACATCATTAAGGGTCTAACTCTGGTCGTCTTAGGAGTGATGGTCGTCGCCGTTTACTGCTTCATTCAAGCCATCAAATGATTCATTCGTTTGTCTTCAATGCCTTCATTCTGTTATTTATTAATAATTTATTTATTTTTATTCCTTTTCCCATAAATTATACACAAAATTAATTAATTAATTAATTATTATTCGATACATATTTAAGTTAAATATAAAACATTCTTTGATTTATTAAAAATGATTGTCAAATATCTGATATTCTATTCATTTCTTATTTGTCAAGTTTTAACTAATAAGTAATCATTGTATCGAACCGTAATACCCAAAGGGGGGGGGATAATGCCGTAAACCCCCTTCAACGGAAAGATCATAGAAAATCCCCCCTTAGAGCGGGACGAAAAATGTCGGCCGCATTTTATGGCCATTTTTTTATTAAAATATTGAAAATTCTAATGAAAAAAGTAGTAATTGATTATGAAAACTATTAACTAGCTCAACGTTTTTGGTCAAAAATATGTGAATAAATTCATTACAAAAATCATTACAAAATTCATTAACATTTTATTGAAATTTATTAAAAATTTAGGGAATTAACTGAAATTTATCTCATTTTATGATAAAATACCTCTAATATTAGTGTGAAATACACTAATTTCATGGTTAAACCTTTTTTCGGTGTTTTTTGAGGTTTTTTAAAAATGGTGTAATCACCTCTTGAGAGAAAAATTCTTTAACTCTCCCCCTTGAGCCTCGGACCTTGGGCATCATTGGTATCAAGGTTTTATTATTTCAAAATTTAGATTATGTGTCGAATGAGTTTTATAGGACCTAACAGAACAGTTTTGTTTATCTTCATTAAGAATTACTTTTGAAAATTTTAAACTTGACACTTTTAAAACAACAAGTTTTGTAATTTTGAACATAAATTCCTATTGAAAATGAATTATATACTCCGCATATAACGCGTTAAATTATATAGCATTGCCTTCAAATAATGCATTGCTATATAACGTATCGCGTTATTAGATAACGCGTTAATAGATTCGTTGCTGTATTTTAAATTTTAAAAAACATGAATCTGCATGATATATCTTAAAAACATAAGTTTAGTATTTTGATACTTTCTATTGAATTTGAGTATGTTCGTTTTTCAAAGAAATATTAAATATATATCATATTTAATCATGATCATATTTAAATCAGACATAGCAAAGCTCGCCCGCTCCACGGGGGATCAAGGGAGGGAAAATGGCGGATTTTCAGCCAAAATTCTAGGGGGATTAGGAAAGGGATTTTTAATCGATAAAAATCTACATTTTAATGCTTTAAAGCTTTATTCTTGGTTAAATAGTTGATAAAACGGGAGTACCCCAAAATCGCGAAAGAATTTGGATATGTTGTTTGTAAAATACTAAATTAAAGAACTAATTTAACAATCTAAAATAATCTAACCTAAATTCTAACTTAAGATTATTTTCAATGACGAATTTTCATAAATAACCTATCTAATTTTTTCGCGATTATGGGATTCGCGATTTTAGTCGCATATGGATAAAACATCAAATCTTCGTTAATTTTACTCAAAATCACTATATTGTCTATAAAAAGGGTTATTTTAATAGGTTTTGAGTGTTTAAGTGCTTAGAAAACGCATAAGAGATATATCAGACTTCTTATAAATAGACTCCATTTTCTTCGGAAACTGAAGTTAAAAACAAAAGAAAAATATTAAGTCGTTTGATAGCAATTAATTTAACAAAAATTTAATTAAACTAATCGATGTCAACCTTTTAAATATTTTAGTTAATGTTACTTTCTTTTATTTTTAATTCAGAATAAGCCGTAAATGATAGCTCTTTGTCTCAATTATTTTATTCTTTTGCATTTTATGGAAATAATTTCCCTTAAATTCATTTTAAATTCTTAAATATAATAAAAACTATTTGGAATTTAAATTAATTAAATTGATCTATGATAATAATAATAATAATAATAATAATAATAATAATAATAATAATACAGTTAAACCTCTCTATGTTGGACCCTCGTAACTTGGATTTCCTCCTATCTTGGATCTATTTGTTAAGTCCCGTTCCAATCCCATAGACAACCCATTGTAAATTCCCTCCTATCTTAGACCCTCATATCTTGGAT
>JAQFZI010000075.1:0-27157 GCA_034695605.1 Eupelops occultus | reverse complement strand
TAGTGTCTATACTCTAAATATTAGAAAAACTCAAAAATACAATATATATACACAAAGAGTGTATAAAAGATATATATAAAAGTGTATATTATATTGGGATGTCATTCATCATTCTGTGTTTGTCAGAAACACCTGACTATAGCATTGAAGAACCAAATGGAAGAGCGAAAAGAAGAGCAAAAAAAGTTCATTTAACTGAAAACGAGTGGAACATAACGTGAAAAAGGGATGAATTATTGTGAGAAAAATGTTTTTGTTGTGAAAATCATCTCAGGAGGAATGGTTGGCAGCTCAGCATAAATGAGAGAGAAGAAGAGAGAGAGCCACTGGAGCCTAAATTATTGTATTATACATAGCATTACATATGCTTTTTATACGGTTTTAATTAAAAACTCTATACATGAAGTTCTTGTGCTATATTTGGAGTGAAGTTTCGTATCTCTATTCGCATATTTCTGCTTAACTTAATCTTTTGCTGAGTTATCTCTCAATCTATTTCTAACATTTACTCTGTATTTACTTTCATCTCTTCATTTGAATTAATCAAAAAATAGGAGCTTTCGCTCAACGAATACCAGATTTGAATTCTTTTTAATTAGTTTGGACTTAAATATAATCATAGCTTTACTATTGAATCAATTCATTTGGATATTTGATTAAATTCTCTGTTAAATCAAAAGAGAAATAAAGAGAAAAAGAGATTCAATGCTTAAAACAAAATTAATGTTTAAATTTTTAAACAAGAGTTTGAATAATGATTGAAATGTTGACTAAAAGCCAAATCAAATACAAATTAAATGAAATGAATTCACATATAATACAGAAATGACATTAAACCAGACTCTCATATAATTTTAGTCATGTTTTTTAAAAACTAATAAATTATTCTGGAATTCATTTCAATGTATACACAAATAACTGATTTATTCTGTGCACTGGCTTTCCTTAAATAGAAGTCTTACATGTAATTTCAGGTCAATTACTAAATGGTTATTCAAATGAGTTTCTCAAAGACTCGAAGCTATAAATGAAAATCGCTTTCAAGCTTTGAGAACAGATATGATTTGTGAGGACTCACCCAATCGATTCTGGGTGGCGGACAGGAGGGCGCCGGTCGCTCCACACATGAATCCACGAAAGAACACTGTGAGGAACACCAAACGCATTGGTATTTCTTATCGCGAGTTTGACAGAGAGAACAGTCAGGTCTTCCCGCATGACTTCCAAGTAAATGGCATTTGTATAGCGTTACTGACAGACAAATAAAGACACAAATTAAACCATTGAATCAAATCAAATCAAATCAAAGATATTAGGGATGCCCAATGCCTGTGACAACTCTTTACATGTCTTGAGGTATTGGTCATCCCTGAGCATCATTCGTGAGCGTTTCATATCAGTAAATGTGATTAGACATGAATTGAAGGCTCACTCATAAGAATACATTCAAAGAGACAAATATATGTTACCATTTGTTCTGTCAATAAACGTATCGCTATTCCATAAGACAGTCAACTGTCCTTTCAGTTCTCCCACTTCTTCTTCATAAGTATACTAAATATTGGAAGGAATGGAATGATTGCAATGAAATCATAGGTCTGGTATTGAATACAGTATTTGATGGGGTATTAGATGAGAGACATAAATGTATAACAACTCAAATGAAAGCAAAGATATGTCGGACCAAAAATAGTTTCAAATAAAGAATCAAAGAAAAGATAGGAATAGTTTTTGAGATTATCGCTCACTAGAAATGGACAGAATAAGAGGGAGAACAGTATGTGTGCGATAGGTATGTGTGAGATGGCAATGAATGGACTGAACAGAATAGAAATAAAAGTTTTTATTAATGATTCTAATGTTAGGTAACGGCTATGAAGAGGGAACAGAATGAGAATATTTTAGATAATAAATCAGATGAGAAAATATCGAACGACAAGACATACCGCACTTTCTGCACAAATCACTTTGTTATCTCTGACTCTGGCGAATACCCGTTCCTTCGCCCCTTCAATCTCCACAATACATTGAAAGCCTTCCTGTAGTGACGCAAATGAGATAAAAATAAATGAAATTTAATTTATTTATTGAACGCAAACAAAAATATAAATTAAATGTGATTTGATCTTTGATTTTAGTATTTGTGGCCAAAAAACAGTTTGACTCTTACCAGAGATGAGATAAGATTTCTGACTTCGATAGTGATCTCTCTTCGGGCGCCGTTAGGTATCAGTATTTCGTTATCGATTGTAAATGACGGACAGTGCTGTCGACCTTTAATTAATGAGTTTTGATGACTCTGACAACAGGAACAGTCAGAATAATATTTATCGACATCGTATAAGGCCAGAGATGTGAGTGCGGAGCGCAGGAGGAAGAGGCAAAAAACAAACAAATATATCAATCAATAAATTACTTAAAATTCAAGTCAAGTGTTACGCCATTAAAAAACTGTAATACTTTAAACCATTAAAAGAGAGTATAAAAAACTCTCAATTATTTTGAGAATAATATAACAAATTGAGAAAACCATTAAACATATGAAAAAACAGAAGACAAACACTTTAGTAAAATCGTATCAAAATTAGTGCAGAAAAGTTTTCAGATTAGATAACATACAAAAAAACATATAATGAAATCACTTAACTTAATGAATGAATAAAGTATTTTATACATTAAACGAATTAACTTCGGGATAATTTTTGTGCATCTATTTAATTGTGTTAGCTCACACTGATTCTTAGCCATTCTCAATGGACACAAAGATGGCAAGAGTGAAAAAAATTATATACTAGGCCATTAAAAGGCTGATAGTATATAATCATAATTTTCAACTAAATTTCAAATAGTATTCAAATTATAGAAAATTCAATTCGTTTTCATTCAAAAACATTTAAATAAATGAATTTTTCTCAAATAAAAACCAATTCAGTCGAAAATCCCTCCCATTATAGAGAGAAAAGTGAATCCAAATAAGGATATTATTCAAAAAATGTGTACAGAATTCAAATGAATGATCACTTAATTCAAAATTAAATAATAATATAAATGGAAACGAAAGTAGAGAATAGGAAACACTTTTTCTTTGAAAACTTGAAAGGAAATTATGAATAATAGGGAGAAAAGAAAAAAAATTAATTCAGTTATAACTTCAGAGAATATATTCTGAGTTATACTCTATAACTATGAATATAATCCATTTTATAGCAAATACAGAAAAACGTATAATAAATGAAACATTAGTTAATATTATAGCTTAATATACGATATGAATGTAGATATGGATACAAATATTTATAATTTATATATGAATTTCAATTTGCATAACAAAAGACAAATATATACTAAAAAGAAAAACTTGGATTTTATGTGAGAGAGGGTTTGGTCCTGTCTTTCTCCAGCACAGGGATACTATTTCAGTGAATGTTGTATATGGTGTCAGACTCAGACTTCAGATGCAATTTTCTAAATGTATGGCATAAATAGTGTCATTTATATGCGAACACTTCTGTTATGTGCACTTCTATTACATAATTCTGAGCGCACAGAATATATATAAATTGGATTTGAATTTATTCCTTCAAAGACGTGAATGGAGACAAAAATATATTATTTTCTCAGAAATAAGATTTTCTGGAAGTTTATCTCAGGTTTTCATTAAGAATGGCTTTACTTCTCACAAAATATTGTTATATATATTGAGATTTTAAATCAAATTTAAAACAAAAACATAAATAAAATCATTTAAAATGAACTGAATATTGGGTTCACTCTTTTTAAATGGAAAACTATTTGAGCATGTTCATTATGTAATTGACAGGATAAAGAATTTTCTGCTCGAGTTGACTCTAACAATAACTGAACAAGATCATTAAACTTACATTTTCGCCGACGATCACTCTTCTGGCACAGGAAGATGTATTATGAGAGCACAGGTTTTCATGCATACACCAATTACAGGCCCAGGAGCTCGTCACACATGATTTACATGTTTTATGGACAGCACAGTCATAATAGACAAATGGCCGCTGAATGAAATCAGTATCGGTTTCACTGCTTCTGACGGCAAGATTAACAACAATGTGGTCCTTTCCAGAAGGGATGGCAGGTCTGGACGCGATTGATGGCGCCATACACGAGAGTCCATTACGCGACACACGTGCGGGAATGGGAGAACTGTTGCCGAATACGCATAAATAATTGGCTCCGTAGGGTAATTGAGGCAATTGATAGATAAGTAGTTCAACGTTTGCCACAGTATTGTAAGGCATAAACTCTGGTCGTATGGCCTGAAAGTCAATACACTGTTTGGCCTCTAATGATAGCCAACGCGGGGAACTGATTATCCTTTCAGATATACCCCAATTGGTGGCGTTATGGCACTCAGACTTAATCGTACATCTCTTCTGAAGGGAACACCATCCACAATAAGGGTTCCTCGCTTGAAGACATTGATCGCAGTCATTATGTTGGGTACACCTTTCCATCTTTATTTTGACGATTTTATAGGGAGAGGCAGCGATTAAATATTTTGATTGGTATTCGTTATCAAGGTGAATATCAGCCAAAATTGGATGACCATGGTCAACAACGATCTCTTCGAATTCTTCGCCAACTTTAGCCGAAGATAATAAAACTTTTTTGACGATTCCATCACTACTGCCAACCATAGCGACCGTATGCTGTCCGGTAGCCGTTGCCGTGACAGCGGTTAATGTTGTGTTCTGATAAATAAGCACAGGTTGTGCCGATACGGGAACAGAACCGTTCAATTTGACCGCTTCGTTGCAAAAGTTAAGAATATTTCCCGCTTTCTGTTGACAAAAACAAAGCCATTAATAGAGAAATTGGTCACAAATATTAGTTAATCTGACTTTTATATTACACTCTAATCGTTAGCAATGATCTAATTGACAGTTAGTCTTAGTCTTAGGGCTCAGTTATGTCGTATAATATTAAACTAATAAACGTTACATAAAATCTAACATAAAGAATATAAGCACAGAATAACTTCTAAATTGCTTTCGTCATTAATCCTGTGTATACTATTTGATAGTATAATAAAAAACTAAAAAAGCAATTCCTAAGAAAGTGATAGACCTATGGTGTGAATGACTGCTTCCAACTCTTTGCGACTCATAAACTAAAGTCGTGTTTTTTGCCTCAAAACTATGAAAGTGTCAACAGTTCGAGTCAGACATCAAATGGTTATATAATGCAAATCAATAGACAACAAACATGTATACGAAAAGACGAGTCATTGCTTCATAAGCTCTGAGCTATTTATCGACGCTATGCATGAGATAAGAAATACTTCAATTCAAGTGTTTTCATCTGTTATTCAGTGAGGTTATGAGTGGAACAGCATATTCGTAATGTCATTCCCTATAAAAATAGGGTTAAGGCTAGGGATAAACGAGTCCAACAACCAAAAATAAGAGTTTATATATATAATGGCTGTGCAGTAAACTAAGCATATCGTGTCCTAATATTATTCGGAAATGAATGGCTGGTTGTTATGCAGACGACGGCCAAAGAGAGAGAGTCTTCACTCTTTGTTGCACTCTTTCAGTGGCAACAGAGCTATACATAAACAAAAACTAAGCCATTCCGAGGCAAAGGATTTATGAGTAGTCGTGAGCACTGGTAATATAACATAAGCCATAAATTTTTCTAATTAGCATATTTGGAGAATTACTTGAACAGAATATTCCATACAATAAAAATGGTATTCCTTTCATATGTGTATTGAATATAATATATACAAAACGAAATGTTGCAGAAAATTATGAAATATTAGATAATATTAAACTAAACACAAATTTTTCTTATTATTAAACATAACTAAAACATTGTTTATCATTTGTATGACTATATTATGCGTTCACTCTTTGATTCACTCAATTCAGTCGAGAAATGAATATTCAAAATGAGTTCAAAACATAATAGCATTACATATAAAAAGTTCGTTAGTTTTTATGTGTTATTTAATAATTTGATTAATTATAATCCAATTCAAAGGTTTAACACTTACCCCAGGCTCTGGACATTCGTTGACACTGCCAGCGATGTAATCCATATTCCTGGTCAATACACTGCCATTATAGCACAGGTGTATATTCTCAGTGAACTTCTGTTCGATATCTTCCAACGGAAATAAACAAATGGCCGAATACTTGTCCGCTTTTGTCGTGTGATCTTTACTAGTGGAGAAGACCCCCACCAACACCTGTGAGCCCCTCTCTATTCTTAGATCATCGGCTAAATCATTGCCGACTTTGACGACAACGGCGTCCTGTAATAAATTAAAGTCTGTGCCGTCCTGTGCCATACATTGAAGTGTGATTTCAGTATATGTGTGAAAACCTGCGTCGCTGACACAGAGACGGGCCAATCTACTTATGTAACCCCACTCTTCCAGTGCTCGTAAATGTGATTTTCGTTGGACTGTTGCGAAATATATGAAATCGTTTGAGTGAAAGCCATAAACATATTTGACGAGATAGTAATCTTTTAAGTGAGAACTTATGTCAACTCTAGCGCTGTCTGTAAATGACTTTTCAATAATGTTGAATAATCGCGAACCGGATTCGAGGGAACGGCTACTAATGGCCGGAACCATATCTCTATATGGGCCCAGTCGTGAGTTTGTGGCGGCAACATATAGCACAGGGGCTGAATGTTGGCTGAAATATTTGGCCGGACCCACTAAGGCTATTGTCGACGAGTTTTCATCATTTGAGACCACCGGAACGGTAACTAATTCTTCCCTTTGGCTTATATCACCTAACCTTAGTCTTTGACACGACCCCTGATGCACAGACCCGCACGCGATCAGCTTTCGAGAGAATGGTTCGATGACTAGCACTTTGTTTATATTATTGGTGAGGGGTACTTGTAGATCGTCCACACCATTACAGTCTCCGGGAGAACACAAAGGACTGTCCTTAATAGGCCCCGTTTGTACCACCACTTCAAGAGTAAAATTGGCGTTGAATTGATAGATCCAATTGGAGGCGCCCACATATATGTGGCCAGAATTTGGATCTAAAGCGATGTGCGTAAAATTAATTGTCTTATTTGGTGTGGCATAAGAGGCAATGATTGCCGGCTCGTGTGATAAATGGTGGTGCAGCGCATCACAAATGGTTGAGGAGCACAGCCATACAATCAAACAAATATATACACATTTGAATATAAAATTCTTAGTCCTTTGTCTTGTATTTGTGGTGAATATTCTGTTGATATATCTATTGGTTTGGATGTCTTTATTCCATGTCTTCATTTTGTTGTTCCAATGATTTGTTCGCTTATTTTTCACTTCAAGTACTGTTGAAATCCTATTAATTTTTGGACTCGTTTTCCACTTCTTGTAGTGAAAAATGTTTTACTATTTTCTAATAATATTTTTATCATTCCTTCGGATCTCTTATTCTTTGCGTTTGATTTTGATTTTTGCCGTTTATTTGAGACAAAAATTCTTTATTTTATTATATATTTCTCTCTTATATAACATTATTTGTGTCGAGAATTTTGCTGAAACTTCTTCACAGAAAACATGTCTGGAATTCTGAAAATGAAATCCAAGAATGAATTTATTGGCAATTTTTTTCGCTTCGATCAATAAGTTATTAAATTATAATCTAATCAATAAATTTTTGATCCAATTTTAGTGATTAATTTGTTTATAGAAAAATAGTAATAAAAATAAAATGAGTTTTGAGCTAAAGGTTGAAAATTTTATAGGAATTTCTTACTTTAAATGACCAAAACTTCACGAAAAGCTCATAAAATTAGGATTCAATATATAAGGCGAGCAAAAAAATGTTTCCATCAATTTTTGTCACATATTTCCAAATGATTTTTCCATCAAATCTGAACTCAAAATACTTATTGAAGAGATTTGACGGAAAGAAATGGAAATTCAAAGCAATTCAAAACTCAAACCAAATGGTATTCACAACACAACAAAACTATTTCCAACGCTTTTCGTACTGAATATAAAGATTGGGATCAGAAGTGGACATACAGTCTAGTGTTTGCTCCACTTATATATAACACATAATATTATTGGGAAAACTCAAATATCGATCTATTTTTCTGGTATTCCTTATAACTAATCCAAAATAGATTTGGAAGAATCAGTGGTCAATATATTTATGCAGAAGGTATCAGAACCAGAGATCAAATACTGTGCACACGATTGGAGATAAGGCAGAGCACAGACACTCAGATAAAATGGACAGCAGTTGGAGACCTAATCAACATTATAGACAGTAAATACCACTCATTAAGTCTTACAATCGTATGGATTATCATTTCATAGATGATCAGAACGATGAACAGCACAACTGTTGGTAAGGCTCACTGTTAATCGTATTTCACTGTATTTATTACATTATATGAGTCGATAATCAGAAGTCAGTACCAAATGATTTGTTACTGAAGTAAAATTTCAGACATAAAACTAAAAATTTCTGAGAAAAATATTACACGAATTTATAGTCAATTAATCATAAAATTAAATCAAATATAAATAACAATAATTTAATTCACGATATAATCTTTTGTTAGGAGAGGACCGGAATATAATAGTAGTGAATATGAGAATAATTGATAATTTGAATAAATTGTTTGCAAACTTTTTTCGGCAGAAATTTATTTTATTTTTAGATAAATAGTCGACAAACGCCTCTTAATATATTGACTAATAATGAGGCGCTCAGAGCTCACACACAGACTGAACAGCACATGAAAATCAAATGAAAGCTCAATGTAAGAGGGACTGGAGGAAAGTTATAGTCAGTGAACAGGCGATTGAAAAAAGACCACCAGGTTTTAGGATGTAATGATACCCATCCAGTGATTGCCTCGACTTTGGGAAAAGTTTGAAGAAAAAAATGGGTGGGAATCACAACCAAATTGAGGGGAGACTCCATCAGCCATTACCAAAGCGTATGCCCTACCAATGCTGCAGTTCTCTTATGAATGTAAGCCTACGTATACGATGTACTCATATGAGGACAGGCAACAAAATTATTACTGTCAAAAACACGTCTACTGAAAATTATGTGAAAGCCATACCCGAAATAGTTTTTAAATAACGTTCAAACCATCGAAAACGCTATGAGATTAACACAAAACACTCAATGTTTAGACATCGAGAGGACGACCAATACCTAAGTCAAGAGATTTTAGGGCTAAAGGCTCTCTCATTGAAGGAGTCAGGGCTTTGCGATTCGTTTTGGGTCAACAGAATAACTAAAATACTCGGAATAGTTGTTCACTACATGTTTTTATCTGCTTTGGTGGCCCTTCGCCAACACTGGCTGGAGAGGACTTGCATTTCACTAAGACTTCACATCTTATTCTTCGTTTATTTCATATTTTAATTTGTGAATACATTTATCGCCAGTTCACTGATTTTGAAAGTCAAGTGTCAGTAAAATACACAACAGATTAAGTGAGAAAAACACAAACATTTTGGCCTTAAATAACATATTTAAACACTCATTAAATATATGGACAAACATTTGAATAATGTAAAAATGAAAATTTTTATTTTCCTGTCCTTTGTTTCACGAATAGTTTGATGGATAGGGCTATGAATCATAAAGTTTTGACTGAGGAGGAGGTATGAGAACGATATAATACAAATCGAAATCAATTAAATTAATGACTTTTTTCGCTATCATATAGTGATTGTTAATAATATTTTTCAAATTTATTATTACACAAAAAAAGGAGAATAACAGCAATAATAGCAATGATATCCAAAACGAAAAGCCATTCAAAGTTATTGTTTGAATCAAATGGATGTAAAAAAGGCTATATTTCCAAAAGTGAAAAATGCAAATGAAATGAAATGCATTCTTCAGTCCCTATAATATAATAATAATAATAATAATAATAGAGAACACAATTTATTCAATATTAAAACCATAGGAAAAGAGTGAGTAAATAATATTAATAAAACTAAAAGCATTTTATATGCTTTTGAACGACACTATCATTTGGAAAAAATGCTAAAATCCCTTAAACTAGGAAAGGCTAACCCCAGCATAAGTGAGATTAGAATCCCAGCTATTTTTGGGCGAACCATACTTTATGTCTAAAAGTTTTAGACAATCAAATCAATAAATTAAGTGAAGGGATGGATAACTGAGTAAAGTATGTTTTGTAAATTAGGTTTTCACTGACAAAAATGTTTGTCGGAATAGTCTTTTGAAATGAATATCAATATTAGAATTTGGGATCAGAACCGGGAACTGAATGAAGTACTGGAATGAGGAGACGGACCGACACAACAACTATTAGCAGCAAATTTGAAAACATGCAAAACTTCTTTATATTAGAGAAGAAGGGAATGCATAATAAGTTTTCATTACCAACCGCTGACTTGAAAGGTATCGTCAGTTATGTGAGCACTGGATGTGAGTCGAGACGACACACGAATCAAAAATGCAATAAAAGAAGGAATACTTACCACTAGTTATTGAGTTATTTTACTACACAGACAGACACCGTATAAGAGCACAGACTTTGCACAGACTAAAACCTAGTTTATTGGAAACCACACACATAGTTCCTGGTCATCAAGTGGTCATCAGTCATACCCAGTCTGCAGTCTCTGGAAATTTCATTAAAGCGTATAAATAACAGACAAAACCCAATGAATGAATGAAAAGTCAGTTTCGCCGTTCAGTTCATTATTACTCTTCATTCTGTTCACAGTTTTGACTCTAAATCGATTTGTGTGGACATGACTTCTAATATAAATAACTTCTTCTTAAGAGACAGAAACGAATATCACATATATAGTGACCACAACTATATGGCAATCGTTAGGAAGAGAGAGAAGACAACAAACGATTGGACAGACAATAATAAATTTGGAGACAACTGTGCGCTTATATTGAATTTCTCAGCATTTATTTGACTAAACGTTTTTGGGTTCCAATAATATTAAAGACTTTTATTAAAAGATTTACTCTTTGGACACAACAGATATCCCAACTTTATTAGTAACTGATTTCTAGCCTCAACACAACCTTTCATTGTTGTCTGTCTTTTCCTATTGTATTGTCTCATATCCGAGACAATTGTGTTTGGAATTACATTCGGAGGGTATTTGTCAACAACTATTTGCAGTCATCAAAATCTATGGTAAAGACTTATATATTGGTTAACCCTATCTCTGGGTATTATCATTGGTTTGGCGATGAGTCTGATGAACAAAACCGAAGTAATAATAAAAGAGAGAAATCTATAGAAATTGTCAGAACATTAGTCACACGAAAAACAGAATTGAGTGACAATACCAACTGACAGACTGTCCTTACTTTTATTAAATTGTTAATCAAACCACTCATTCGTTTCCAATATTTACACAAATATTTAGTTCTTTGGCCCAACTCTTTAATTAAAGTAAAGATTTCTGTTTAATATAAAAACTAATAGGACTTCATCTCGAAATGAAGTCGAGTTTTATTTGCTTTTCTTTCTCATAACTCAAATGTTTATTCAATTCATATATTATATTAAATTTAGTTTGAAATTCAGAATTATTTTCTATTTCTACGAAAAAACTTCACTGAAAACTACAATTCAAAGGCATTTATAGCTTTTCATTTGACTGACTCTTATAATACTCTCTTCTTTGAGATCCAGTGTTTGTTATATTTCCGAATGAAATGATAACTCAGACGAGAAAATAAAAGTTAATGGATTATTGCTATAATAAATATATGAGCAGCGAGCAAGCTCTTTTACACGAGGGAAATGCTCAACCCTTTAGGGCTGAAATCCATTCAGACTTTGAGATTAACTTCAATGAAATATTTCTCATTTTAATCAGAAAAAGTCCAATGGATTCAAACCATTTAAGTTGGGTTCTCATCCAAATTAACAAAATCCACCCACGTTATCATCCTGATCCTATCATTTCAGTGGCAAAACTACATTTTATAATCATCTCAATGTTTCACTCGCTATAGAAATCATATTTTGTCGACAAATTTGTTGGAAAATATTAACACGACTTTAATGTTTTGTAAAAATGTTTGTTAATTAAAATGTATGAAAAATATTCTTCAGATCATATTTTCAGAGTTTTCACCAAAACTTTTAATGAATAGTAAATGTATTTCAATCTAAAATTCAATGCACTTAACATTCATGAAAAAAATTCAATCGACTAAAAAAATTTAAATAAGAATGCATTCAATGAATCAATGAATGAATAATAGATTGACTTTGAAGTCAAGTCAAAGAGAATTTTTGTGAAGAATAGGCACAGAATGAAAGTAGAGTTATCAGATATCGACTATCAGTTTGTAGTCAATACTAATAAAAGGCCAAAAATGAAAGGAAAGCCAATATAAAAGTTTTTCCTAAACTATGTATTAGTGATGGCACTAATCCTATTGAACCGATACTAACGGATGATAACATTGACTTAAATTATATGAATGCAACGGTAACTCACTTTCCCTCTAACCCTATCTCAGAAACAAATCAGACGATACTTTTATATTTCGGCACAGAATGAAAGCCAAGTAATATTGTCAGAGAGAAAGTACACCGAAATCTGTTGTAAAAGCATTGGTTGTCTATTAGAAGGAGCGCTGACACAAACACCATTCAAAAAGCACTCATTTGGGGAATAATTCAAAACGACTTTCACTTTGAAAATAGTCAAGAATTCATTGAATTAAAATTCAATACTTTTTGTCAAATGTATTGAATCAAGAATTGAAAACACATTCAATTCACAAACTAATAGATTGGGAGAGAAAGAGGAGCACAGAATGAGTTTATGATTAGAAGCAAATGCTTTTTTCAACCAAAACCCGGAGTCAGTGAAAAAGGAGTGCAATTCGATACCGAAATAATGGCCACTTCTGATGAATACATATTCTGAGTGGGAAGTGTGTCCGCACTCTTTCTATTCATATATATTATTATAATAAATATGTTTTTATTTCAATTTTCAGATAGAATTACCTATTTTTCAATGTCTGCACTTCACCAGTCGTTCCCCTCTTCAACCAAAACGACTTGTAATTCGATAGGAGTTGTGTCCAAAAATAATTATCTGTTGAAATAAAAGTAGAAAAATATCTTATAATAAACGTTGAAAACAATGAAAAATGACATCAATTATACACTAATTATAAAAATAAATAGAATTAATGGCCTTTTGATAGCAATCTTTGATAAAATTAAGTCTAATATAAATGTCCTTAAATTTTAATATCACTTTGAGATTCAGTTGGAATACAAATTAGTTTAAGAAAAAACAAATTTCAAGTAATTAAGAGAACAACTGACCCAAACATATGACTAGGATTTGGTCACTTCATCACAACTATTACTAAATTTATTTAAAGTGAAAATTTAAATAATAAATAATTGAAATAATAATTATTTTTAGGCAAATGAATGTCAACTAATTTCAGATGCATTTTGTGATACATTAGACCTAAAGTGCGATTAGTTTTCCCGTCGAGTATTTGCTGACAAATATTGAGAGTTTTCAAAATTCGAGTCACATTTTTGTCTCGAAAATTACGGCAGACTTTAATTAACTGCAAAAATGTTTTAAATACTTCAAAGTCTCGACTCGTTTCCGAAACGTCTAATTATACGATTGGATAAACAAAATATATTTCTTTCAGTTTTTTTTGTTGCTTTAATTATAAACTGATTAAACTTAATATTTGTGACGTGAGTTATAGCATAGATTGGGTTTGGATTCAAACCTCTAACTAACACTAAATCTCTTACAAAAGGGGCGAAGGGTTTTCATAATAATAATTAGTTAAGTAATTAATGCCTACAAAACTATTTTACACATTCGGCTAATTATATGAAGAAAAATACCTTTGATTTAAATATTTAATTAAATTATTAGTTCAAATGACGGCAAATAATTTTCGGGCAAATAATTCAGTGCCTCTGCTCTGGAAACACATCTCTCAGTTTTATTGCATTTTCCAATTACTACCATTCAGTTTAACCATTAATTCAATTATGAAAAGAGTTTTGATTACACTTTTCTGGTCTCAAAATATTATTCCCTCTCTAATGAAGTGAAGGAATTCATAAGTTTTTTAGTTTAAACAATGATTTTGAGCTCAAAATTATTTATTCTATTAATTAAAAGATAGAAAATCCAATCAAAGCAAAGAAAAATAAACTGATATTTATATTCAAAGAGAAACTGTTTGTGTAATCCATTAGACTTTCATTTAATTTACATCTAATTAATGGCAATCGATATCGACTACTGAAGAACTAAAATCGTTAGAAAAACAAACCGAATAACTTTCATTTGAGCTTTTAATTGGCTTTTCATTTGAATCAAATAACATTTAATTGATTGGAAAAACAGAAGATTTTTAGATTAAAAGAAAACTTCTGAAAATTCTCTCCAAAGGAAATACTAATGACTTATAAATTAATTGTAAATATTTTGTTTGGATTTATTATAATAATAAAAGAGAAAAAAATGTCTAATTAATGGTAAAAATAATTATAGTGTTAGTAATGCTTTCATTTTGTTCTCAAATGAAATCGATAGCAATGATAGAAACCATTAATAAAAGACAGGAAAATGTAATTTAATTTAATAATAGCTGAGAATATATAAGAAATTACTCACAAAATGATAGCAATGAATGAAAAGCAGTGCATAAAAAAAAAGTTTATATTTTGTTTTCACGAATAAAATTGTATGAAAAACAAATTGTAGAGTACTTTGCCTTCAAATACCAGTAATTTCAATGATTGAGAACAAGTTTTTTCGTTCATTACATCTCGTGTTTGGATGTTTTGAGACGCTTTTGAGACTCGTATACTAAACAAAGTCTAATAACAGGATTCAATCCAAATCTTGAGCTCAAGGTCTCAATAGAAATATTGCTCTGAAGAGGTTTGACAAACAGTCAGTTCCTTCAATTCATATACAATTGGATATAAATCCTGAAAGTGTGGCAAAAAACAATTTAAGAGAAATTGAAGATAAAACAGAGAGAATGAGAGGGAGGGAAAGGGAGAGAGAAATGCCACCATATTTGTAGTCATAGCACTGGAAGAACAGCACAATTATTATAAAGAATATAAGAGAAATACTTTCAATGAGATTAGCAAAGATTGAATGAATGCCTTCCAATCACTTCTCGTTGTGATAATCATAAGTGCGTGAAGAGTATGAAGACTCAGAATCGCAAACAATTTCTCTGTCGATATTTTTTTCGTTTCAGTTTCTCCACATATTATTTTGTGCTCTCATTCCAAATGTTGTGTTTCATCAAAAGTTGCAAAAGAAATAACTCTCAGAACACTTTCAGCACAGCATCAGAATTATTGAAGTGGTGTCAGAGATCGTGAGGCTTGTGCTCACAGAATTGCACAGTTGTATCTGTACTGGAAGGAATGGTTTAATGCAGGCTCACGGCTCTACCGTTTCTTTTGCGTAAGGAAACGAGAAAGAAATGCAATATAAATGTCACTCTTGGGATTGGATGCAACCCCAGCGACAAGTGCAACATCGCTAAACTTTGTGCTCTACCAGTGCTAGTTTTTATACCTATTCTCTTGTATACGTTTTTTAAACAGCAAAAGCCTGCGATTCTTCAATTGTATGCCAGTTGTCTAACTTCTACTCAGAATAGAAAGACATAGTATTTGAAAAGCATTTTTGTAATTTATCTCTCTTTCCTTTTTTTCTACTTTCATGAATGTAAAGCCATTTCAGGACAATATAAAAACGTGTTCTCAAATCGACTCAAACTATTATTTTTCTATGTGTTTTGCCTTCACTACAACTGATGCACAGATTATAACAACTGTGGTCTGACTACAAAAAATACATATATGTTTGCCTCACTTTCCTCTCTATTCACACAAATTGTTAGCTAAAAGACAGAGAAACCCAAAAGAAATTATAATTTAAGAGATTTTCAGATATGAAGCGTTCGTTTCATTGAATTATAGAAAATAAGAGTAAAGAAAAAGAAAATTGAGATAAAAGGCCACAAAAGGACTGCAATAATCATTTGTAAGGCCAACAAAAAGTGCACTCCATTTGTGTGTCAGTCTCTCCTCTCTGTGTGTTTTACAAAATGATTTTTGGCTTTCAATTTCACTTACAGTTTGTTAGTCTTCTCTCTCTGTCTTCCAAATAATGTTTGGCTAACATTTTGAAGTTTAACTTTAGAGACGAGAGTCACGTTTCCTCATATTCTGTTCACAAATATATATATATTTATAATCTATTGATTACAAGTCTATTGTATACAAACAGGCATTGAGTAGAATATATATTCCAAGAGCTCTATAGTGGAGTATAGCAACAAAAGGCGTCAAAACTAACGACACAAATGAAGATATTTTTCAAAAACACAAGTTTTCAGTTATATATTACGTGAATAGTTATCGGTTGAAAGCACTTCATTGAGAATCTGTTTGGCATTTAAACAACTAAAACGTCTGACGACTCAAAAGCATAGTTCACACCATATATTAATATAACTAAACAACAAAAAGGTTTGAATGAATGACTACCCATTACCGACCCCCACCCCTCCCTTCAGACATGAACGCACGCATAGAACAACGAAAAACTGGTCGAAGTGTCAAACTGTCAGTCGATCTCTCGTATGGCTTATCATATAATAGCAATACATGTATTGCACATCAATAACCTTATGTGAAGTAAATTTACACATTCTCTACACAACACTCATATACTTTAGAGCACTGGTAGTGTTCCTAGAGCACTCATCGAATCGCAGGATTACATCATTAAAGCGTCGATCGTATTAATGCATTATTTGCGCTCTCCTTAGCACACGCTGAGGCCATAGGGCTTCGGGCACAGCACCGGCTCACCATATATTGGCACAGGAAATAGAACAGATGCCAGTGTGCAATGTATCGGAAATGACGAGAAAATAACTTATGACGGCATCCAATGCTCTGTTGTTCGCCGTTTCTCTCGACTATAATGTATATAATCTGCTCAATCATCCAAATGTTTGGTCAAACAATGTCTGTTCCAATGGTTCCAAAGACATGATTGCTTCAAAAAAAAACTCTAATATGTCTGCCCTTAATGTGAAACACAAAGAATTGAAGTCAAACCCTAACTAATTAACTAATAGTTGACTATAATTTATAATCATTTGACTCACAAAATGTTTAATATTTCAAATTATTTTCATTTTAACTAAATTTCGAGTTATGTTTGACATACAGACAGACAGCCATTGCTTTAATAATTTATTTTGAGTACAATATTAAGTAAATTAAATTTTTTGTTTTCAAAGACAAGTTTTACGAATAGAAATGTTTTTTAAATTATTTATTCATTCGTTGAGCAAAAAAAAGCCACAAAAATCAGTAAATCTGTCCAAAAGATAAGTTTAAATCAGTTAGACATCAATGAATTTCAATGAAATGTTCTGACTATTCGCTCATAAATTAATTCAAAATCAAACTGATCTTTGAAAATATATTTCAATTCAAGCAGAAGTCAAAATAAATTTAAATTTAAAAATTTCTTTGAACTCATATCACATCAAATTTGGTAAAAAATCTATTAATACATTCAAAAACACAAAACATTTGGTTCGCATCAATGAAATCGCATATTAAATATCAGACAAATTTAATTGAAATATAAATTGAATTCTTCTGTTTTCAAGTCATACAAAGAAAAGGAATGAAAGAAATTGTTTTTATGCATAATATATATATATATATATCTCAAAATATATGCTCTAAAAAGTTCATATCTCATACAAAAGAAATTTATTACAGTCAAATATCGATATTTTAAAGTGAGTTGGGCAGGGCGAAATGGTTTAAAATATCCCTAACTTTAAAATAACGATGCTATTTTTCCTTGAATAGTAACAAATTACGAAAAAATTGGGTTTAAAATATCCATATACTTTAAAATATAATGCTTTGAAAAATCCATGTTTGACTGTATTCAATTGTCAGGGGATAGAAAAGATAGCATTTTCTTCCAGAAAACTAAGTCTTATTTTAATTAAAATACAAAATAAACACAAAAATTCGTGGGTTTTATGCATAACATGTGATTAGAATATTCCTTAGATTTTGATATATTATTGATTCTTTTGATACATATATTACTTGACGACCGACACATCCCTCCCATTGTAAGAGAAATTGACTAAAATTTTAGCAAATATTTTCCACTTCGAGCACAAAATTTTAATCTTTCAAAAATACTTCAAACATATTAAACAAAAATAAAAAATGTGTTCAGCAAAGTATATATTGAAGGGATGGTTAGGGAGAGGGCTACGAAAAATGTGGGAGGAATAGAGGGGTCCGTAGTGTATAAAGGCTTTTGTGTGTCAGAGATATTGGGTATTAGAAGAAGAGCTGTGAATAAAGTGCGAAGAATATTGTGGTTAAAAAAATTCAATACTTTGTGGTTATGTTCGGCGGCAAAGATTATAAAAACAGAACCGATAGTAGTATTTCGGATGCACTCAAATACAAATATAAACACAAAGAGCACCCGGTCTTTTCGGTATAGCAGACAAGAATAGCAGAGAATATATCTCTTAAGCGATATTATAATTTAATTCTTCAAATACTATGGCTTTGGAAATATGCTATCAAAGCATTTCTCAGCAAAAAAGTAAATAATAGGAGAAAAATCTCTTTCTAACCGTCGGTTACACAACTCATACGTCGCTTACGTTTTAAGTATTATATATTTAGAAAAATTGAGAATTAATCCGCTTTTCAAGTGGTGGCACAGATAGCATGAACTGAGCCGTAAAAAATATAAGTCTAACGTCTTCTCATTGGACTCTAGTTTTTATTATCGCCGTATTTGTGAGTATATTGTGTTTACTGTATATACAGTTCGCTTGTTTTTCAGACGAATAATAAATTATAAAATTCATCCGATATTTGTGTTGGACTCTCGAAATGTGCACTTCGTTTCCTTCTGGGGCTCTAATCGTCAAAACTTAGCCATTTTCCAGTCGAAGGGATTATTTTAAAAATGGTCTCAAATCCTGATCGATTGCCCTCTTCTTAGAGCGCAGCCAATTGTTGGCTGCGCTCTATTTGTATTGTAAAGTAAGAAATATATATAAAAACTTTTTATTCTCACAAATAATACTAAAATACTTTCATAACTAATGGAAAATCTTTTTAAAAACCAGAGTTTCCTTCACTTTATTCGATAAATATAGAGATATTTTGATTTTTAATCTCATTTTCTGTGAAAATCAATAAAAATGACAATAATTGAGAGGAAAGTGGCCTAAAATCCACTAAAACTGAGTCTCAGACTATAATTGAATGACATAACTCTGATAGAGAATTATGAAGTGTTTGTTGTCTACTATCTAGCTAGATGAAAAATGGGTTTCCAAGAATATTTCATTATTTAATATTAATATTAATCTATGAAAATATATTATTTTCATTACTATCTCTATTCAAATATAATTTTCCAAAAAATTTAATAAACTTTATGCAAAAGTTAAGCAAATAATTTATGCGCTGAAAAAAGCAGAAATTTTCATACATATTATGATTAATTCAATTTTTGAAATTATTTTGCTTTTCATGCGATACCAGAGCTCATGAATCTCATTAATAATCAGCAAAAATATATATATTTATAATATAAACGAATGAATTAGTGTTCAGTTGAGTGACTCAATTGAAAGCAACAAAATATGTTAAACAAATTTTTTTCGATCAAATATTTAAAATATCAATAAAAACCAGTACTCAGAGAAGTGTTGCTCAATTGGCTCACCACTCGATGGAGTACATCATAGCAAATAGGGAGTACAGCTGAAAAAATATTTGAATATTGAATTTCATGTCTCATTTCTTGTGGTATTCATGAGGTTTTTGCTCACATTTTTGTCGACCAAATATATTGCGAATCATTTACACCGAGAAAAAAGTCCACAAATTTTGGTTTTGATTAATCGAGTTATGTCTACTGATAATAGATAACAGAAAAGATTACCGAAATATGCGAATAATTCTCGTAGATTATAATCTGTTAATAGACTAAATGAGGAACAGACACGTCGTTGAACTTTACAGAAATAAATGGCGAGCTATTACCGGAATCAATTCAATTTAATTCATTGAAAAGTATATCTTCCGAAACAAATGCCAGCACTGAATGAAAAGTGAAATTCTGTTAAAAGAGTCGATAATTATTCTGATTGTGTAGTGTTTGCAACAAAACAAATGCCACTCAGAATAGGACTCAGAATTAAGTGAGAGTCATAAGAATTTAGCGTTCAATGGTCTGATGCCAAATGCAGTGCTGAGCTAAGCCTAAACCCAGTGTTAAGATTCAGTGGACGTCGTTTGCATTGACAATCATTTGACTTATTCTTCGTCCAATGGTTTCGGTGTCTGAAGACATGGAGAGCTGTGAGAAATCTAATTAGTCTTGAGTGCAATGCATGCATCAGATCTCATGAGGACTATTAGCTATATTTTGCTTGACTGCGGCGCCACAATCAAAACAGCACATACACAACATTAATGCCTGTGCCAGAAGTGTATAACTTTGCTTTTTTGTCATCACTTCTCTTTTCGCAGGAAAATTAGTTGACGTAATGGAAAGACTCGGCTAACTATAGTCAGTGCCCGCGACGATAATAGCACAGACACATCACCGAAACCCATCATTTATTTTGAACCACAATAATACTCTATACAGATATACACCTATTCTTAACCATTAGTTTAATAAAAGAGAGCCAACAAATCAATGGTTACAGACTTAACAGGAAATGCTTCAAAAAAATTTATTGCATTAATAGTTTTTTTTCATTTCAATGATTGCTATTTTCAAAGACATGTTTAACAATAGATGTCTTTTAATACTCATTATTCTAAATATGAACACAAAGACGACAATCAAATAGGCTTTGAGTGAAAACTAACACATTCTTTAATATAAACTATCATTAAAGTAGTTTTTGGTGCAAAACACTATTCAATCATACAATCCATGAAAATTTTGTGACAAAATTCTTAACTTTCATTGAATTAACGCAAATTTCATATAAATAATGAATGAATTTTGAAGTTTGATTGAAAGGCATAAAAACTTTTTTTACACTTAATATCAAAAACCAATGCATTTTCCACTATTGAAATAATAATATCTATCAAATATTCTGTTAGAGGGAAAGCCCTCTCAAAACGACAATATACTAAACAGCGTTATTGAAGAGTGAATTTAAGCCAATTTTGGCGGAATAACACTCAGAATAGAGGAAATGAAAAAATAAGACCCAAAACCCAAAAATCAAAGCATAAACTTATTGTGAAAATCAAAATATCGGCGAAAAAGTAAAGTAAACACTCATTGAAAAGATAGAGACCTTCTGCAGAGAACAGCATATAAAACAGACTGAGATCTGATCAGATTTGGCCCCAAACTATTCGGCACAGAATTTCCAATTCCAATGAATGCTGAGCTCGAGTCAAACGAATACATGACTGTTCAGAAGTATGTGCTTTACTCTACACAATAGTATAAACAATTCATTTGGCTCTGGCTAAGAACAGTATAAGTGGACTGACCACATACCCTATTTGAAGCGCCACTCCATTCAGTTGAAGAACAGCTGAGGCTCTTCCTCTCAGATGCAAGAAATAATTCATACAAAGAAGAAAATGGAACAGAATTGTGATGCAATGGTTCTCATATCATAGAGATATGGCTGTGCTGTCATATTAAGTATGATAACATCCGTCTTAAGTATTATTGATGTCTTTGACCAATAGTTAGACTCAAAATATGATATTTGAGACCAAATATCCATAAATATAAAAATCAATAAATAGAGCGAAAAGAGAAATGAATTGCTTTTTCTGTGAATAACAAACTAACCATTTATTCTCATCTTAAGTCTAACCCTCATCACAAGTGGAAGTGCTGTCACTGATAGCAGACTGTTTAGAGCACTACTCCATCCAAGATATGAAAATAGACTAAATTTAGTTGAATATAATCTAATATAAGGGGTATTCAAATATATTCAGTCGGTTATATTATAAGCAATGGTTTCAACGTTATTCTGTGCTTTGGTTTCGGAACCAATTCACAGCTGAGACACACAAATGGATTGTTTGTGAGCACAAAAACACTTCATTTGAGTCTCTGGATTGGGAACCAAAGGGTGATTATGTCTATTCTGATGATCGAAAGGGAGTCACAGACTCTGACCATTCAACTGACACAATAGCTAACATTTGGGCAGTGCTCGCACTGATGAATAGAGGAGAGAATTGGCACTAGTATTGTCTGTCGAGCACTTGAGAGTTAGTCAGCCGTATTTATTTGTTTGATCGCAAAGTTTTGCCTTATATTTGAGTTGTGGCTTACGATCTGTACCTCAAACACACTCCACTCTAACAAATGCAAGACTCGCCAGTGATCTGACATCAAAGAGCACTGGGCAGAGGAAATCACAATTCGGATGTGTATTTAGGTTTGAGAAACAATAATAATTCGGCGAAAATTCCTTATCTTTTGTACAACAAATACCGATCGGACGCATGAGTTGTTCAATCAGTCACTAAATTATTGAAAGAGGAGTCATATCCTTCCCTATCCTTCCCTTAAGCAAAAACAATAATAACTTATATTAATGACCTGTAATGGAGGCGTCACTCGATTAGAGTATAGGTGCAAAACATTATGGCAAAGATTATTATTAGATGTCTGGCCTGTTCTGTGCTGTTCTCTGGGCTATTATATATTGGACTAAATTTAATAACGCGTTCAAAGAGTCCGAACTGACTGTCATTTCTATCTCTAAAGTAAATCTCAACCAAAACAATGATATATGAAGTGCTGTTCACTATCAATGCCCGCACAGGCATTGATAATAGGGAACAGTCAGTAGTGATCATCTCATCTTCGATTAAGAGTCGCACACTTTTACTGATATCCATTGAAAAGTATGGCATTCAAGCAGTAGGAGTAGGACTGAGTGAAAGTCTGTGTAATTCTCATTATGAGTCATACTCTGTTTAAGTAGTGCTCAGATCTGATGGAATACTATTAGATAAAAGCAGTGGTAGTGGTCTGAGTGGTAGTGGCGGTCGATCTACATGTCAATGACATAAACAAAAGCAATGACTGTCCATATATTCACTGCTGCAGTCATTCAATGACTTTCTCTGATCGCATAGATATCTTTCCTGATCTGTGTCTAACTCTATGGAGGATTAAATGTGAAGTGAGTGCAAAACACAAAACAAGAATTGCATAAATAGACGACCACTGAATACACATGACTTGAGTGCAACCATTTCTTCAGCATTTGAGTCAAACATTTGCTGCAAATGAGGAAAGTATTGGGTTTTGAGCCGAGAGGCGAATAACACATATATTTTGCAAACGTTTGCCTTTCACTTGCAATATGACAGTGACTTTTGGAGCCACTCATCTCTTAAGCTTCATCTCAGATACAACACACGTTCCAATAGTTCAATGGTTATAAGAATAGAGCCATATTTGGCGTTCACTTCTCATTCAATTCCATATGAGTTGATTCGCGCCAATAGTTTTCTAATAACTAATACTTGGAGTGAAAAATACGTCCAAATATTTGTTTGTTTGAAAAGCAAACACTCTGTCTATAAGTCACTCATATATTTCTACTTAAACTTATGGATTATCCGACAATATATTATGTGAGCCCTGTCTGTGCCATATATACGATGAGAAGACTCCTTCGGGGCATTAGTTTCACATGAGTTGCAAAACATACCCAATATTTGTCACATAATGTGACTGACATTTATTTTTCTCAACAAATTTGGACACACACTCTATCTTTGCATTTGTCAGACCAAACATTCATTGAAATTATTTATCTGTTGTTTAAAATCTAAGGAATAAGTCTATTGTCACAAACCTTTATCCGCAGATCCTCTTCAATGACCAAAAATTGCAGACAATTTTAAATCGATTGTGTTTTTCAGTCAACTTCTTATTCCTCAGAGAAAAGTATTTGAATCTCTTCTTCCACACAATTTGTGAAGTAAAAACTGAAAATTAAACAAACTATCTCAATTTAATAGTTTATAATTGATTTTAAATTAATTTGATTTAAAAATGAAATGTTTTGAAGCCTTCAAATTGAAGTATAATAAAGGTATTGATAACCGGAAATACTTTGACAAAACATAGTCTAGTACATATTTATGGTGACTATAATTAATTTTAAGAGGAGTCACACATTTAAGTTGTATTTGAAAATCTTGGCCTCACTTTACATGAAGTCACGATATATAAGAACAAAGTTCCTTAAAAGTACTTCCGGTTGGAGACGACTTCTCTAATAATTAATAAATTAGTGGTATTTGAATGCTATTTAAGTCTTTGCTAATAAAAAACAGTGAAATAACTTTGCATGATATACATAGTTGTCATGACTACAAGGAGACAAACAAAAGCACATTTGCTCAGAATTGAAACAAGGTATTTGATTGATGACTAAGAATAGTTTGGAATGTTTTCCATTCGAAATAAACATTAGTTTTAATGTCATTGAAATCATTGGATCAAATTCCTTGGACAATAAATATCAGGAACAAATATTAATTGAAGCAAATTGGAATATTTAGCAAGGAGAAAAACTCGAAATAAATCTCCATTAACTCAATCAGGAGTTCATAACTCATTAGAATTTTGTTTTTTAATTACTTTTTTGGCTCTAATTATATAAAAAGTGATTTTTTATTCGGAATAAAAATTATTAATTTGAAGAGTGTTTTAGTGTTGTTTCAGTGGTTGTCTCACTCTCTTCAGACGTGACAAGTATTTCATAACTGAGTTATCTCTGGAAAGAGATCCATAATATCTCTGTTTTTATGGCATTCGCACTCAAATATGCAATCAGACGGTCCGCTCCAGCAGTCAGTCGAAGCCATTTGTTATCTGATTTGAATTCTGTCACATATCCCAAGAAGTGAGCCGTCATATCACTAGTAGAGGAATGGTATACGATATGAAAGAGAGCGCATATATTTTGGGCGATATATTAAATACGAGTTTTGTGTGAAATGACAGCAAAAAAATGTTGCTTTCATTTCATTCATATATTCAAACGTTATATTAGTTTTGTGTTTGAGTTTCACATTTATTTAACAATTTTTGTTACTCCAAATCGCAAAACAATGAGCCATACATTCAATTTGTGGACACATTTCACTCGATATGAGAATTAATTTTAATTTTTATGACACATTTTATATCATATATAAGATGTTTAATATATAGAACAGTATATAAAATAAATGTCGAAATCTGTTTAATGCCTTTCCACTGAAACCGTTATTTAAGAGCAAAAATGTAATTGAATTTTATTAGAATTGAAGAGAAAAAGAAAAATTCTTGTAATAAAAGTGATCGTAATATCAGTGTTGGTGTCTTTCCTCTAAATAAGACTTATATTTATTATTTAATTTAATTTTTCAACATTTGATCGCAAAATCAATTTCTCTGTAAAACTAATTTCTCACACATTTTAGGAAAACTCGTTATTCTTTATAACGAAAGAGAAAACCAAAAGTTACTTAACTTTACTGAAGGATTGCTTCCCTTTTGTTTGTGTCTTATGAGTGAAGTATTAAAAAAAAGTTTCTCAGAGTTTGTTCTGAATATAAGTTGGTTTTAATAGGGGATACATAAACGAATAAATTGCTATAAGTTATTGTTTGCCACATATATTAAATACTTGAGTACTGTTTGCGTTAAAAACATATAATAATTCACAACAAAATGGAAAATATTAGCGATAGAAATGATAAGAAGGCCTCACATTTATGGCCATTATGTGAGACTCCAGTAGTTTTAGCACTGGATGCAGTAGCGATCCTCTCCCAACAACTTATAGCAACACTCAAATTGAATGCTATTTTCTGTACTTCAATCAGTTATATATATAAGAAAGTGGTGGCACTGGAGGAGAGATAGACCAACAAAATGCATAAATACATTTAGAAAAGTGCTAACCATTTATTACACAATGAGAGGAATAGTTTAGCAATTTAGGGGCTGATATATACCCCCAACACTTTGCACAGCAGTAGGAAGACCATAAGTCCAGCTGAGGATCGGAACAAATAATAAAGTTGTGGAATATGAGCGCCAAATGACTCGATATTATGAACGGCTCTAATGTTTGGTCAAAACTATAAGATATGGTTTGGAAGTTGTCTTTCATATAATAATTTCCCAAATTCTTAACTATCTATACATACAAATGACTGCATTTTATTTCCCAAATATATACTCTTAGATAAAAATGACATTCAATTCGAAATCAATTTTATTGAAATGTAAACAAATATATAAATAAATTTACAAATTATTGTCTGTCGGATAAAGTGTCTGCGCTCTCATTCTTTGTGTTACTCTTTTTGGGCCCAATTACCTTAAATTTAGGCTTTGATTTACGCCACTCTCGGAACTCAGTATCAAAGGTCAAGATTCCAGAAACGATTAAGATCATGGTGAAGAGAATTATGAACCAAGTTGGATAAATACTCAGTTTCAGAGGAGACGAGTGTCCGAGCTTTGTGCTGATCACATAATGGGTGTAAGAGAGAAGTCCCAAAAACATTAGGAATAATAAACAGATAATCGATAACATAATTTCAATAGAATATGTCTTAAAATATGCCCAAATTGATGGCCAACTCTTTTGGATTTCGATATCTTTGTATTGTGTTTTACATATTTTGCATTTATCTATCGATTGAATTGTAATCCATTTGGAGATACACTCGAAGTGGACATATCTGATAGTACCCGAACAGTTACACGGACTCATAAGATCTTCTTTATTATCTTTTTCATGACATATGGCGCACTCCTCTGATTTCTTACTATCGGATTCACTCGAAGTCATAATTAATGATCGATTGTCTGAATTCAAAATTGAGTTAATGTTAAATGACTTTTTGATTTAAATTCGATTCACGCGATTCAATGCAAATTTGAAAACATTTTAAGCATTTCTCTCTCTCTCTCTCTCTCTCTCTCTCTCTCTCTCTCTCTCGTGCCTCCCTGTCCCTCTACTTTGAAAGTAATATG
>JAQFZI010000074.1:0-27225 GCA_034695605.1 Eupelops occultus | reverse complement strand
AAATGTTATATTTTGAGCACTTAATTAAAGTTGAATAACACTTACCTTAAGTTACCCTAAATTAGTATAGACTTGAAATATAGGAAAATATAACTTTAATCAAACAAATACTTAATTAATTACAACTCAACTAAAAATAAATTCACTTTAATCTACAATAGTCTTAAACAATTAAAAATAGACGATAATAATGATAATAATAATAATTAAAATAAAATAATGATCACAAATGAATGATTTGTCGACTGGCACTTAACACAAACAAATTGACTAAATTTAATTGAATTCTAAGGGCTTTCTAATGAAAAAATCAATTATTAATACATTTATTTCTTTACTTCTTTATCTGGTAACAGAACAAGGACAATTGGCTGATTTTTTGGGTCCTTTAAAGGGGCAGACTTTAAATCTAAAGCGTTGACAAACCGTAAGTTTGTTTCGCTTTCGTCAAACTTATCCTCTGATTTATCCGTCTCTTCTTCTTCTTCCTCCTCGTCTTCATTGTCATTAGAATCACTCTTTTTAGGCGTTTCACTATTTTTTGTCTCTTTAGGAGAATCACTAATCTTATTAACACTGGAATCAGTTTTAGTGTTAATAACACTGAATATATTCTTCAACATATTCCTCTGCTGTTCATCTGTGAGGTCATCGATATTAAAATTGTTATTTGATTGTGTCTTCTTGTTGTCATCATTTTGGAACTCATTATTATTATCATTATTATCACTACTCTTGAAATTAATAAAGTTTTTGATGTCCTCTTCTAAAGGTATTGAAGTGGAGAACATCCTATCATTAATTGGCACAGAATTATCGTTTTCGTCATCTGATTCTTGGCTTTGAGGTTCTTTTTCTTCGTCCTCGTCGTCCTCTTTCTGTTGGCTTATGTCGATTTGCGAGATTTCTTTACCACCTTTGGTTTGGCCTTTGGTCGCCGGCGCCGAAGGAACCCTGGGAGGGATAGGAGTAGTTCGCGATAACACACTTAGTAAAGGAGCTTTCAATCTTAAAGTTGTTGTATTTGTAACGATGGCTGATATTATTGTTGGAATCAATTTTCGTCTTGTGTTCTGTGTCTCAGATGTGGATGTTTTTGATGTCTTTGTTTTCGTAGATTTGTTTCTTGTCTTTGTTGTCTGATTTGTGTTTTTATTAATACCTGATTGTTTGGATCTCTCAGTGGTTGTGGTTGTCGTTGTGGTCGGTGTCGTTACTTCGTCTTCGTCTTCTTCGCTTTCATCGCCATCTTCTTCATCGGCTACCCTTGGCTCCTGAGTCAACGATTCGCTCACCATTTCAGGACTTTTTGTAGTGGAAGTGTCGGAGAGATTCACTTTGACTAACGCCTCCTGAAATGCTTTCATCATTGCTGTCAATAACGCCGGAGGAACTGTAACCGAGTCATCGATATTATCAACTGAACGGTTATTATCTACAGACTCTTCTCCGTTGTTTTTTCCGTTACAAACTCTTTTTCGTCGACAATTATCTGATTTATCACCATCACTACCATTATTACCACTACCATTAGTTCTGGCACGTTCATTTTCACTATTATCATCATTTTCATCATCAACCTCTTCTGGTTCCTTTTCTTCTTCTGCTGGCTCTTCAGTCTCATCTGGTGTTGCGTTTTCTGCATTTTCTTCTTCCTCTGTCTCTTCCTGTGGAGCCTCTGTTGATGAAGTGGAAGAAACTTCTTCTTCTCCTTCACTGCTCTCCTGTTCACCATCTCCTGCTTCCTGTTCACTATCTCCTCCTTCAGTTTCCTGGTCTTCATCCGTACCACTTGTTTCACTACTTTCAGTGGTGGTCGTAGAAGTGGTTTCTTCGTCTTCATTCTCTTCTTCGTTGTCTTCATCTCCATTTCCATTTTCCTCTTCATCACTACCATTTCCTCCTTCTTCTTCTTCGTCAGGCGCTTCAGTAGTTGTCGTTCTTCTTGTAGTGGTTGTCGGTCGTGGAGTTGTCGAAGTAGTAGAAGCCTGATAATCTCCATAACCACCATATCCTCCATAACCATATTCATATTCCGGTGGTTTAGTAGTTGTCTCCATAATTACCATGAATTTAGTTTTAAGGAAAGGGTCTTTGTGGTGCTTCTCCATTGGTTGGGATCTATTATGCATCTTGAAAGTAACTCTGGGCCTAATGTCGAGCACAACCTGTGATTTTTCTTCTTTAGTACTACCACCAGGGTATTTTTCCAGCATTTTGCCAAATGTTTTGCTGCGTTCGTAGTCAAGTCTGTGTTCGTGATAACCACTTTCACTATAATTACTTTTCTTTTTATAATTGTTGTAATAATTATAGTAATCGTTGTAATACTTCTGATAATAATTTCGATAATAATTATTGTAATAGTCTTTATAGCTCTGGTAAGTCATGTTATGGTGTGGACCATACGTTGCATTATTGTAATAGTTGTATCCGACTCCAGCGCCATAACTTTTGTCGGGTGAATAGTCATATGCCGGTGCATAATATGGTGGTTGATTGCCATAATAGTTATAATTATGTCCGCCATAACCTCCGTATTGGTATTGATATGGGTTTTGTTGATTGGTTTGAGTCGGATGACTATAATAATAATAATTTGGATTTTTTCCATAGTCTTCACTCGTTGACTGTGCCGCCGGTGGGGGCACATATTGAGTGCGACGCACCGACTGAACGGTTGGCCTGGCATAAACATTATGTTGTTTGGATTCTGCTGCATAAGGAGCAACAGGAGCAGAGGAAGGTGATTTAGCATAACTAGAACTGCTCTGATAACTATAAGTTTTAGGTCTGGCCGTAACATAACTGTTATGTGAAGAACTCGCATAACTTGCAGGTTGAGAATAACTGTGACCTGAATTATAATTATAAGAACTTTGTCCGTAGCCTTTTGGTGAATAGTATTGAGAGGTATGCGCTCCTGAATGAGGGGCAGAATACGATCCATACGAACCATACGATTGAGTGTTATGTGGATAACCACTTCCTTGATATGATTGAGCATAACCTGAATATGAGTGGGGATATTGATGATAAGAAGGATATGGATATGGGTATGGATAAGGGTATGGATATGGATATGGGTACGGATATGGGTATGGCATCGAAGCATTTTTGCCGTTTGTCTGATTGCCATCAGTTTCGTTCATACGGGGCGGACGTTCGAAAGGAGCCGGCGGTGCGAATATGTCCTCTAATATCGGCTCTTCTTCAGTTGAAGGCTTCTCCAGTGGATCGGTAGTCCCAGTTATGATTTTCATTTTAGGACTGGCATTGATTTTCATTTTAAGAGTGGGAGGCCTTATATTCATTTCTGATACCATTTTTCCCATTGAAGGCAAAGTTATACTGAACTGAGGCTTCTCTTCGTAGTAATACTTTTTGCCATACCCGTATCCACCATATCCTTTCCCATAGCTGTCATATCCTTTCCCATAACTATCATAGCCTTTGCCATAACTATCATATCCTTTGCCATAACCCCCATATGAGGGCTGTTCATAACTGGCAGATTGAGAATAGCCCCCACCATTAGATCCAAGATTGACCTTCATTCCACTTCCTCCACCAAAAGAAAACGACATACCATCACCTCCATTTCCACCACCTAAAGTTATACCAGTACCAGAATCTCCACTATATGACGCTCCTCCGGAACTGTCATAGTTTTGGTTCCCATAATATTGATTCTTAGAATTGGAGTAATGATGAGTATTATCTTCGCCCACAGACATTGTAACACCCCTTCCATTCTCAACATCACCAATACTGAAGCCCAGAGGGCTCGAGCCTTTACTATTAGACCCACTATTGGATTGATAACCGGATTGATAACTATTTTGTGGGTAACTGTATTTTGCAGAACTCGTCCCATAATTATTGGAATAACTATTTGAAGGATAATTCGTTGGATAACTATTAGCAGAATAACTGCTTTGTTGGTAATGAGGTGTTTGTGACGAATAGCTCGGTATTGGATTCGATGAATATTGGCTACTCTGTCCATATCCTTGGGATGACCAAGGGACCGGTTTAGGAGCAACAGTTTTTGGCTGATTTGAATAGTCTGTCTTTTGTCCCGAATAGTAATTACTATTATAACCAGTCTGTCCATAAGACGGGTAGGCGTGTGGTTTTAAACCAATACCTTGAGGGGCAGCGGCATATGCCGGCTGAGAGACAGAACCAGAAGCCTGAAGACCAGTCGAAAAGCTTTTTGGTGCCGCCAACTCTGTGATCAAATTCCGGGTCTTTTTTGGTGATACTATGTAAGTGGCTTTGAAATCGTCGCTCTCAACCACTTCTGGAGTGGGCGATGGGTTGAACAAAGTTTTAAAAAGTTTTTTTATTGGCCGAATCGGTGTCCTTAAAGGCAATAGACTTCTGAATGTGTTGGACACCGAGTCGTCATTGAAAGAGCGCCGCTCTATTGTCGACGAATTTTTGGCAACAGTTTCATCGTTTAAGGCACTTGTCGTCGATGCAAATGAAGTGTATAACGAAAGTATTAATAGAAATATATGAAAAAGAGACTGATTTCTCGAAGACATTTTTGGTGACAACCAATGATTAAACTAAAAGTTAGAAAAAATCAGAATATTTTTAGCCATAAGTTGGATGTGATTTACTTCTCATAGATTTTTATCAGAAAAAAGTCTGTCAAAAGTAAGTCAAGTACACGAAAATAGGATCGTTTGCTACAATTATAGCAGAGCACAGATTATAGGAGTAGATGCCATCGATTGGAGTGCAATCAGAAAAAAGAAGTCGTTTTTTTCACTCCGAAGTGTTAGTGAAAGACAAGTGAAGTTGAGTTCAGTGAACGTAAAAGCGTTGCCATAAAAATAATGATAATTCTTATTATAAATATAGTAGAGATAGAAGTTGTGTAATAAAATTCAAGTTTACTTAACCCCCAAAACCTAAAAGCGCCCGCAGCCAAGACCTGTTCCACATTTTGAGGATCGCGATCAACACAAACACACAAATAACTGTACATTCGATTCACAGCTAATGAACGATAAACTGAAAGCATTTGGTTGTGCGACAAATGAACTATACAAATGATCTACCTTATTTTCACTTCTATACACTTAACTGTATATAACGCGTGAATTGAGTCGAAATTATAAGTCATTTCAAAAGTCAATTGAACTCAAAATGAAATATTTAGCAAACATTTAATAGAAAAATGAAAGCAAATATTATAATCTAATTAAGAATTAAGAGTTATTATTATATTTATTATTATTATTGTTGTATAGAATGTGACTGTAATTTGTTTAATGGATTGTTTGAACATTAATTTCAAAGATTTAAAAGAATGAATGAATGAAACGTATTCTAAATGTTAATCATTTGTCAGAATTAAAAAAATTAAATACTTTTTGATAGACAACTATTATTCTTAGAGAACAAAAAGGATCGGAATTCGCCTCAAATTTCAAATTCATGTAAATCTAATGATGAAAGGATTCACAGCTATTGTATTAAATGTTAAATCTTTGAATAGATTTTTGTTTTTCTTAGATTTTCTATATTTTCTTTGAATACTTATATATTTATTTATTTTTTAATGGAAAACATGGAAAATATTGGAAACATTGAACTTGGCAAAGAAAACAAGACAATTTTTTTTATCTTTTTCCTCATGAAAGAGAGGCTGAGCGCTCCCTAATTTAGTTTATTTGACCCAATGAGCTCGAAGGCGATCAGCACCTGCCTCAAGAAATATTGGTAAGGGAAGAGAAACAAATAAACTCAATTACTGTTTTGCTACTTATAATACCTTGATACTAATGATATTAACTCGACCTTGACTAACAAGTTCAAGTACAATAGTTAGCAAGCTATCTTTGAAAAATGGTAAGAATTTCCAGACCACTAACTTTCCTAAACATTGAAATTTACATTTTTAGAAAAGAGGGGAAAATAGACATTTTTAGGGAAACGTCTATTTTTGCCCCTCTTTTAACCTCTAATTTAGTCTCGAATTTAAACACAAGAGAAATACTTTTAAAGTTTTCTCTTCGATAGAGAAAAATAATTTCCATTCTTGTTATTGAAGTTATTCAATAGTTTTTGGGTCATCGCACGCAAAGAGGGATTTAAAATAAGGTAAATATTGTAAAGTCTGAGCTATCAATAAATATTGCGTTTCACGGATCGACAGTCTTTCACTTGAAGTGAATATTTATAATATTCGCTTACTTTTTATTAGTTAACAATTTTTTTCTCTCATTCTTTACAATCTATTTGTTATTCAATAAATTAGACACAAAAAGGGTTTATTGAAAATAATAAAAAGCTATTAATAATATGTTTTCTCTATTTTCTTAAACGTTTAGTTATAGAATAGATTATATCACAAAAGCTTTTAAAATATTTTTCATCAAATTTAATAACAATTATTTGATTCCCAAATAATAAATATTAGGATTAGTTATGCGATTGACATACATTTGATTATTTAAATAAAACAGTTCTTTATATTAAAGCATTTCTCTCATTATAAACATATTGTAATTCATTAATAAAATAAATATGAATTTATTAGTAATAAGTTATCAAATATATTAAATATTATTATTTAAACTTGCCAATGAACTTTCAAAAATGAAAACAAATTGGAATGCAATTAACAAAAATCATGTTTTTCTAAACTATTAGATAACTATTTTATTAGAATTTGATTTGAAATGAGGGTCAGTAGAAACGAGGCTCTTATGAAAAATCATTCAAATATTTTTAAAATTCAGTCTATGCTTGAAATCAATGAACTTCTCTAATAAGAGTGAATAATAAAAGTGATAATTAGTTTCACAATTAATAACTATATAAAAACCACTTAACAATACATCACAAATGACTTTTTGAAACCAATAATTATTTTGAAGACGAATTTGAAACTTTATAAATAGAAATTCAATCGATTATCTGATAATCGATAAAATACATGATTTCTGGAAATAATTGATTTATCGGTTCTTCAAATACTGATTTGACAGATATTTAAAAAAAATGTTTTAACAAATCGTTAAATTCTTTTGAATGGCATTTAATTAAAAGAGATAAATAAATATTTTATCTTTTTATTTCTAAACTTTGAACTTGTTTAAAGTAAATAGTTAAACTTTGGTTCATGTATTGTAATTAGAATTTTATCAAAATATATGGTAACCCAAACCTTACTAATTGCAGGAACCAAATGTTTGACGTCTTGTGTCTTAAATCAGAGCTCAGGAGGTTTTACCAGTTTTTTCATAGTAAACTTAATTGATTGTTAGATAAAGACCAGGTATTTGTATTAAATGGTTTGAAATTCAAATTCTTATTAAATATTACCTGTTCAAAAGGAACACACCCTAAAAACAATTCGGATTAATGACTATGAGCTGCGCATATGAGGGGTTGTAGTAATAAATTGCTAATTGAACTTGATATTAAATGCTTAAAAATTTCCAAACCTCAAAACACAACAGTAATTATCAATTTTATTGGTTATTGGGACCAATATTTTGTTTTTCATAGTTGTTATACAACACAACTTTCAACTGAAATAGTTTTCAAATGGTTTCCAATCAAAAGATAATTTAATCTATTTTTGGTTTTCAAAGAACTCACGAAAAGTAAACTATTAGTTGTTTCTCATAATTGGTTTTGAATTAAGACATCGGTTCCCATAATCTCAACACATAATACACTTATCATATGTGAAGACAAAAACAAAAATTAATTTAATGGACAACAGGTTAGCTATTTATGGCATTAAATGGTATAATCCATCAAATTAGTGATTAGTGACCATCATTTAAAAGAGAACTTCTATTAACACAAATACAAATTTGATTTCATTTAAATAGGATTTCAATTTTTAAAATACATTTATTCGAAAAAAAAAAAGATTTTTTCTCTCCATTTATGCAATTAATTTAAATTTGAAGTAATCAAAGGCTAGTTTTGAACAGAATATCAAGGTCCAAGGGTTGGGAATGATAACAATTTTATATAACAGGACATAACTGGAGGACATGAGAGGAGATGCTCTCAATAGTTACTTTTGAATCGAACCCGTTTTCTAAAGGTTTGGTTAATATATTTAATGAAATACTGACTTATATTATATTTGTATAAATTGACTGAAATTCAGAAGTCTATCATAAAGTCTTCAGGTATTAAAGTAATCACATATATTTGAATATTATATTTACTAACTAGCACCTTTAGCACAGAAATTAATTTAATGATGATTTCCTTTGAAAATAATGTCATATATTACATAAATTATCCATCAAATTAATCCCTTATTAGTTATTCTGATGGAAACTTTTTGATCTGTATTTAGAATTTGCAAGCTCTTTTCCCAATGTTCTCAATTTTCCAAAATTTATTTGACAAATTTGTTTTTTATTGCCCTGCACATTTTGCGTAACAATTTTTCTCACTTTTTGTTAAAGATATTATTTTAAGATAAGTTTGTGATACTTTTATAGCTGATATTTTGGAGCCTATATCAATCTACTTTAAAATGAATCCTGTTTAAAATAAGATTTCCAATTTGTTCTTAATTTTAAATCGAAAAACTATAAGACTTATAGATTTTAAAACAAGAATTTTGTAATCATTTCTATAATTGTCGACCATATTATCGATTCATATAATGGATAGCAATCTTTACGCAAAGAATACCCTCTCTTTGGGAGAGACTGTGTTTAACATTAAACACGGTTTCGAACTTAAACTTTGATTTGATCCCTCAAAAGATAATTAACTAAAATTCTTCAAATTATTTTTTATACACATATTTCTCGTTAATCATTGTCTGCTATTTATATAACAAACTTAAGTAAAGCGAATCAAAATTGATTTAAAATTACAAAAAATGTCAAAAACTATAAACTAAATTAAAGTGATGTTAAAGCAATCACGAAACTGTTCAATTGATAAATTATGCTAGCTAATCTTCACTAATTGCTTCATCATACTTTATGCAAATTCCCCACAAAAAAAGAGCAATAAAATTGATTTTAAATAAAAAAAGGCTCAAATTTTGGAAACCCCTTTAGTTTTCTGAAGTGTTCTGAATCATTAATTCCTGAATTTATTTACCGGTTGTTAATAGAAAAGAAAAATAATTTAAATCGAGTTTATTAGTTAACGGATTCAGTTATGTCTGGTTTTGAACTTGAAATTGAGTCAAAACTATGGACATATAGTTGAGAATATAGTAATTTAATCACTTGAAGGACTGGTGCGAATAGAATTATAGATTAATATATTTATAGGTATTAATAGGTCATTAAAATATATCCAATGAAAGGATTGAATAATTTATAAGAAATAAATTCGTGAGAAAAGTCTAATTAAGAAAAGATAATTGAAATACTTAATAAAGTAATTTTAAAAATCTTACCCTCCAATACTTTGGTTCCATTGATTTTTTTGAAAAATAATCCAACTTTAAAGGATTATCTGGCTGATAATCCAGTCAGTGGCCAACAAATATCTATTAGAATGCACTACCCGTGGGATAACTGTTCACTAATATTCTTATCTATTCGTTTGAATCATGTTTTCAATTGAAATATAACTTTAAATTAGAAAATAATCAAATGATAGACAAGTTATGAAAAGTTATGAAAAGTTAATTCAAACACAACTCAACTCATGAATGGAAAAACTTTGACTGAAAACAAATGAGTCGAACCATCGAAGAAAAGAAGAGAAAAGGCGTTCTCATTGCAAGACATCTCTCATAGACAACAGGTTTGGTTGAGTTCAACGCCGAATCAGGAGTTGTTTGCCGAAAAACACAACCACTTTTCATAACTGTTTTTCTCTACTGAAAGTATTTTTGAACTGAATTGAGAGCGTGTTTCTCACCTGTGGTTCGGTGTCGTAGTCTATCGACTGTTGCCCTCAAATGGACTATAAATTCAGTCCTCTATTGATTTGATCCAATATTCAGATTCTTTTGAATCCAATTCACAAGAATTTGAATTTTAAATCAAACTTTAAGTTTTAAAAAATCGAAATATTTAATTGAAATTTTCGATCTTTAACCAGGGGTTGACTCAAATTATATTAATTTTTAATAATTCAAATCAAATGTTTTAAATAAGAAGAAGATTTTGATTTAATTAGTCGTTTGATCCCAAATGCAAATTCCGCCAAAAAAATAAACCAAATTTTTTGTTTTAATTGAACACAAATTAAGTATTTATTAAGAAATCAAATTAAAAGACAAATCAAATATAAGTCGCATTCAATTCAAAATTTAGATTCAAATGAAAAAATTATTAAAATAATTAAATTATTATATAAAACATGAAAATATGATTTAGATTTTGTTAATTAAGAAAATGTATAAAAAAACATCAAAAATTTAGTGGAATTTTGGCCAAAACTTGATTGAATTCCTAGAAAAGAATAGGTATTAAGTGTTAAAATTGAAAGAATGATTGGATTATCTTTTAAATTAAATGCAAATTAAAAACATTTTTACGATAAAAATTCAAATAAATGACATTTTTTGTGATTATATAAGAGATTATGAATTAAAAACATTTTAAATTCAAATGTAGATATGGTTTAGACTGGAATTCCTCCCTTTTTCTTGCCATCAGCCGATCGACTACTCTTCAGCTGTTTGATGACTGATGGGATGAAGTCCTCAACACCAGGTATGTTGAGCGGACAATAGCGAATGGTGTGGCCATTGTCACCGCCGCCACATCTACACTTCGGGCAGTCGTAGTTGCGAAGAACTGGACAAGTGGTTCGTCCGAATATGTCTTTGACGACATGAGAATTGTAGGTATCGGGTAATTCGTTATTATTCTTACAAAACGTACAAAAGGTTTGTGTCTTAACTCTCCTTTTGTTTCTAAAGTGATTGGAGCCTGGAGTGGGTCTTCGGTCTCCAACGGAAGACTTGGCATAATTAAAGCCTTCCCATAGTTGGTACTGAGAGAACGGTTGAGAATTACATTTCTTAATAAAGGGAGGCTTTACTGGTGTTTTGTCGTCGAGCGGCACATCTATGCCATTGGTTTCAAATTCGTATTTGGAGTCATTGCTGTCGTCTTTAATGACTAAATTAAATCTCTTTTCTTTTGTGTGCACCGATTGCGGCCAAACGCGAGGCGAGTATTTCAAAGGACTGCCGATTGGAGTCAACAGATTTGAAGACTCGTCAGTATCTAAAAAATGTTAACTAATTTCAAAAACTTTGAAAACAATAGAAATAAATAAAAAACAGGAAATTAGAAAAATCAAAGCATTAGTCAAATGAATAGAAATAGAGACGGAATCCCTTTGAAGTTTAGACTCAAAGGAGATTCCTATTTGTTGTAATTTCTAAGTATTGGTTACATTACATAACACTCTAAATGCCTATACTTTTGGATATTTGTTTCTCTTAAAAAATAATTTCATTGAAAAAACGATAAATTATTTTATAGTAAAAAAATGATTTTTTGAATTAAAATTAAGTAAAAACAGAAAATGGTTTTAAACTTTTTAATTAATTCATTGATTGTAAATAATTGTAAATAATTTGAATTTAATAATAATTTAGTACTTATTTTAAAACATACCCGAATCAGTTGTCCAAAAGCTTGACTTAAAACAGGGCGACGGACGAGACATCTGATCCGACGGCAAAGTGAAGACCCGATTTTGCCCCAGAATGGGACGGGTTGTGCCCGGCCTCACAAAATACTTGCAGAAGACTTCGTCAAGACTTGACTCGAAATGCATTTTGAGTTTTGAAGAAAACTTAATTAACTTTAAAACAATTCAAATGAAAGCTAAAAATTAAAGAATAATTTTGTATAAAACTTCACTCTTTTATTGCATATCAATTGATGTGAACTACAGATAAGTGCTTTCTTTGAACCAATCATTGATTGAATAATTGTTGTCAAACATATATATCCCTCCCTTTTAGCCAATACTATCAGTATTAAAGTCTAATGAAATATTGTATTGCAATACACATAAACCACATAACACTCAACTTTTGATAAAATACCCTTTCATCACATAATGCATAACTTAATAGACTCAAGGTAAATACACCTGTTTTCCAATAAATATTATTTAATTTATTATCAAAATCAAATATAATTGAAAATTTTACATGATCAATACAATTTTCATTTACCTGTTGAAATCTAAATTCATTCTGAACAAATCGATAGATTTAACTAGGTCTAATTATATATGATTTATTTTACTCAGAGCGGTTGTGGTCATACTAACTAAAGTTGAGATTTAAATGAAATCAAGCATGCACAAGGGGGATTTTCAAAATATCCCCTTAAAGTCGAGAATTAGTTGGCCTACCTCGGGAAATTTTGGTGCACACAAAGCGCGGTGCCAAATTTTTACCATACTTAGTACTTAAAATGAACTAAAAACTACCCCTCTAAATTTTGGATTTTTTAAAAAAATCATTCCCCCTTGTGCATCCCTGAATTAAATTAATTTGCATTTTATGGCCTTTTATTGCTTTGAAAGTTGAATAATAAGATAAGAATTGCTATTTTTAGGTCAAAAACCTTTCAATAGTTTAAAAACAATTGATTTCATCACTAAATATAAGTTTCAATAATTTTCTAAACTTTAATAATTTAATCAAAAAATTTAAAATTAATTATTCAATAGTTTTATTCAATATTTGTTTTGAATAAATTGTGTTTTAAGATAAATTGCAAGATTATTTTGGCATTTATTGATATTTTTAAAGATAATTTTATACATTGAGTCATATTTAAGAACCAAAAGCAAACATTTTAAGGAATATATCTTTTATTACAAATGAAAATCTTGAGTGCAATGAATAACCGGTACTTTCTTTACAATCAAAATATAAATGAATAAAACTTTTGAACAAATTTTAAGTTATTTTCTATTATTGATAAATAACTACATAAGTATTCTTAACATTTATGATACAAATGTGAGCAACAAATAAGTTAATAGACATATAATTTCATTTATGGGATATCCACTTAAGGAACCCAATTATGGATAGGTTTGCCTTTTCTCAGGTCTGAGTCTTCGTCGGGTGACTCTTCATTAGTATAACTAACATATTTGACGGCAGACTCATTGAGGAGAGTCTGGTTTTCTTTACGACCGGGAGGTTTCTTCAGAATATACATCAATGGAGCGAATATGAAACATATGAAGGCTGTGGTAGTGCACAGACCACCAAAACCCAACCATCGGACTAACAATTGATTGACACATAAATAAATCAAATTAGATATAATTGAAATCAGACCTAAAGTTCCAGAGAGCGCGGGTCCGATAGCAAAGCCCAGACAGAAAGCCACGTCTCCGATGGCATAAACACTGCCTATTAATCAATATTTTTTGTGTTAATATTTAAATCAATAATTGATTTGTAATTATAAATGAGAGCAAAATCTTATGTAAATTACCGTATATTGAAGTATGTCTTATGTCAACTAAATAACCTAGATATAGAACATTTTGGTATAAATATTCAATAAATTAAAAGAGGGGTCATTAGTATGTCATACATACTTACCAAGCATAGGCATCATAGAACTGTCCACCATTCCTATAATCAAAAGTTTTGGTAATTATTCAAAATTTGTTTGAAAAGTAGTTATTTATAGCAAAAGTGTTTCAAATAGATTCAAAACTTTTCTATGGAATCAATTAAAATAAATCCGAAATTCAAATTAATAATCATTAATATTATGATTGATGTCATACCGATTGCAAAGCCTATCATTGCGTTCGGAATAATCAAAGAATTAAGACTCGATGACATCGGTATCTAAAAATAAACACCATTTCAATAACAAAACAATTGATTTTAAGACAACTATTCATAAAATGATGGAATTCTTACATAAAGTAAAGCGATTCCGATTATAATTAAACCCATCATCGCTGCCCTCCATCTGAAGATATCAAGCATTTAGGCCTCAATCAAATTTTCATTTATTCTGAGCTTTAAATACCTGCCCATCCTATGGCCCAATGGACCAAAGATATTGGTCCCAACTAGGTAAGAAATGGACGCAGGTAGAAAGGCAGCTCCCTGTTCCCAATTGGATGACTTCATGGTATCCATCATGAATAGAGGTAAAGACGGCTCCAGAATAGCGATACCTAAGTTGGCAAATGTTATGGCACCGGCAGCTACCAAGATGTACGGATCTTTGATCAATGTTAAAAGGGATGCTCCCTCCTCCTGCTCTTTGGACACTTGTGGCTGTAATACCAGTAATTGCAAGCCTTCCATACAATTGCAAAGATTGACAAAAAGGAGGAGAAAATGTTGAAAATCAATACTTTTGTGAGTTATTTATATTTTGAAATTGATTTGAATGTAAGGCATCTCGACTTACATCCGTCCATAAGAGCTAAAAGAGCAAGAACTACAAACGGAGAGCTTTTGCCAATAAACTCATACATCACACCACCAAACGGGGGGCCTATCAATACCCCTAATGCCAGACCACCCAAAGCTATCGCCATACTATTTCCTAAGATTAACCAAATTTGTTTTTAATTTGTTTTAATTGAAAACTTTTATCTTTCAGTTAAATATAAAATTAATAAATATTTTCCAAATGAATGGTATAATAAGTTAAATAAATATTAAATTTTCGATAAACTTCAAAGAATTTATAATAAAAATATTTTGAGAAAGGTATAAAATTTCATGCAAATATATGAGCAAGTTTAAATCATCTTTTCAACCCATCAACTCATATGATTGGCCACTACTGTTCCCCTAACAGGTTTTGATTATGATTAAAGAAGATTTTAAAATTCAAATATAAAGAGTATTTAATCGAAAATAGAAGCATGCTAATTTCTCGATACCTAAATATAGACCTAAAATACGAATTGAATTAACATTTTTATTGTTTTTAAAAATTCATTTTCAAAGAAATGATTGATCTCTTGATATGTTGAAGAAATTTAATGCTTACCACTTCTGAAGACACAGTGTTTATGTGCTATTGACCTGAATCTGAGCTAAGACTTCATTTAATTGTTAAATTTGAAATATTCACTTGTTATTTAAATTCGAATATTTATTGCAAGATGTGATCTGTTGTGAGAATTCATGTAAACTAAACAAGAGATAAATGAATGATATTTGAAGTTCAAGAAACAGTTGCCTTAATTTCTATCGAATTAGTGCTAATTCATTCACAAAAAGATATGATTAATTTCAACTTGATAATAGACTATGCAAAAATATTTGACCTATTCTTGGATGAGATGTATTCATCTTATATTGAAATTGAAATACAATTTTTAATTTTATTTTTTATTTTCATTATTGTTCTAAATCTGTAGTTCGTGTCAATGGATGTCATATAATATCTTAAAATTGATATTTCAATCGATTTTAGATTAAATAGAAATCTAGTTTTTATTTTCAAATTTAATTGATTTTACTTCAAAAATAAATTGAAATTTCGTGTAATGTATATACAATTCATGCAAATTATTGTTGTCTACTATTTTCTATTAACTTTGAACGATAATCAAAATTGAAAGGAGAAAAGACCTCTTTCACGGTCATCAGGGTATCTCTCAGCCAACATTCCCATTCCTGCAACACTTGTAAACGCAGAGCCAATTCCTTGTAGTGAACGGGCCAGGAATAAAGTCGGATAGGATGAGCCGATTGCGAAAACTGAAAATTACATAACAATTGAATTATAATAAGTTATAGACTTGTCATCAGAAAAATATACTTTAATACGATATTTGATTCAAATTATAGGCTTTAAAAAGACTCACTCATTGTAGAAAAGAATAGGAGTATTAGTCCGAAAAATAGTGGCCAACTGTACCCGATTCTGAAATGCAATACAATTAAATTTCGATTAAATTAAGAGCATTTTAGGATAAGTGGAATACAAGTAATTTGATGAAAGCACCTTAACACTATTTGCAAAATATTAAAGTTATTTATTTAGTGCATTTCACTATATTTTTGTTGACCTTTTTATATGATTTAATGTTTTTTGTGTTGATTTCCAACAATTTATTGTCTTTAAGTAAGACTTTAAGTAAGACTAACTTCTTGCCAAAAAAGAAAGAATAAAAATAAACAATAAAAATAATATAAGTCTCTCTCTCTCTCCTCTTTCTGCGCTCTTTTTATTATAAAATTTAAGAGCTTTTATCTGTTTATGAAATAGAGTAACAATTTTTATTAACTTTTAAAAAGAGTTTGAATTTAACTGAACTTCAATTGTCTCGAAATAAAGTTTTTAGTGAATGAAACCTATTATTAGTGTTATATTAATGATATATTACTGTTATTTAATACACATTTGTGGATATAATAACATAATTTGGAATTAAACATGATTTAATAGAACTCACTTGTTTGTGAGGGGGCCCACAAATGGGTTTGTGATAGCCTGGACTATTGGTTTTGATGCGAACATTATTCCCACCTCTGCGTTCTCGTTAATTAGCTCTTCGTGTCTTAAAAGATCTTCTGGTACAGGAGGTATAGTAGTTGGGGGATCAGGAGTTGTCGGTGGCTCTGGTGTTGTCGACAACTCTTCCTTTTATTTTTATTTATTTAAATAAGGATTAGATTAAGAAAATTGCATAAAAAGAGAAATAAATGGGAAAACATTTTAACTCTAATTCTAATGGATTTAAAAGAAGAAAGGGTTTCGAAATTGGGTTAAAATAGAAGCGCTGAAAGTGGTATGAAAACAAAGAATTTGTGAAAATCACATTTTACTTCATCTCTGTTGCACTTTTCAGCCCTATTAGGCGACTGTTGTCTATTCTTAGCCGACGTAAAATAGGGCAACATTTTTGCAGATTCACTCAGTCTTTCGTCCAGTTTTCTATTATACACCTGTACCGGCGATGGACTCGATGAACGCAATGTCTCATTCAAGACAACCATATCTTTTTGATGATGAAGTTCGTAGAGAAACGCCGGTATAATTGGCACTACAATTGTTAACCAAATTATATGCATTTAGTTTCATTAAAGTCTTATTCATTTCCATAATATGAGACACACTTTTATATATTTTTATAATATAATAGTTTTCAACATATTATTCTAATTCTCAGTGTTTGCAATACCTGTGCTAAACTGTTGCTATTGTATTGATAATTCAATTTTGATTTCTAACGGATAACTCATTTTTCACTCACGAACTGAAGATTGCAAATAACAAAAGTATTTGCGATTATCATATATTTTCATAATTCAGATTCTAATCGAAAGGAAATAAACTTTTTTTTTAAATGTAATATAAATATTAGGGTTATAATTATTGAATTTATTTATTGCTAGGTACAATCGTGGGATGTATCATTAGCCTCGAAAAAAAAATGCAAATTAAGAATTAGTTTCGATAATTCAATAATAATTTAATCATAAAAAGTCGGACTTCTGTGAGCAGAGTCTAGTCTTCACTCTTGAGATCAATAATCTTTCACATCATTTGAATTAATCGTCAAAATTGAGATTAAAATCAGAGCAAAAAAATCAATTTTAGAGACCGTTTACATCATTTTAAGGATGATTTAAATTAATTAAAAGTTTAGCTCAAAAATATCTAACTTTTCGTTTTAATAAAATGAATATTTTTCCGCTCCTTTTGAATAAAATTTAAATTTATGTTCAAATTATTGCATCAATTGATCTAATTTTCACTGAAAAAAAAAAAACAGAATTCAAATATAAATTCAAAGACAGAATTAATTTGTCTTTAATGACAGGACTGAACTAAAAACAAATTTCGAATTTCTATAATTTGATACTTTCCAAGACTTATCCAATTGATCATGCAATAAAATTCATCAAACAACATAATCCGTAATAAACAAGTTCGTTTTGAGTCTGTTCTCATAATCAAGAAACACTTTTAGTGATTCATTTTAATTAATATCAAACACAGCCTTAGGTTTTGAACACTTCTTCAGAAGATTTTTATTAATTTAGAAATTGAGAACAAACACAGAATTTAGTGAAAAAAATAAATAATTATTTATTAAAATATTAATTGAAATATTCAATCAAAACATTGAAATTGAGAAAATTGCAATTATAATTGAGCAAGCATCTTTTACAAATTCAACCTTAATATCGATTTTTGGGCAGATTTGTATCGAAATAGTAGTCTCTTTTGACGCTTCACTTATTTCCCTGAAAAGTATTCAAGGATTCGGATTAATTAAATGATTAATTCAAATGTGAGCCACTTATGCTGTTCTGAGATAAACAACCTTAACCATAATTATGAAAGGTCATTCACGCGGCTTTTAATTTACTCTAACTTAATCCTAACTTAAGTAACAAAACAATTGTGTGAAAGGATCTTCACTTTTATATGACTTTAAAATTAAGATAAAATTTTAATCAAATAATAAACACATTCTCATAACAAACAAAAAATAACAAAAAACTAATAAATCTTTTGTTAGCAATAATTCATAAATATTTTTTTGAAGAGACTTTTTGATGATTTTTTTTTATAAAATCTATTTTAAGTCTATTTTAATTCAAAGCAATCTTAAAATGGGATAATTCAGGGCTCAGATATGAAGATTCAATTCACAACTTTTGACAGATAATAAAAATGCTATTGAAAATACTTTGCTCTTGGAAATTAACTGACCTTAAAAAAAATGTTGTTAAACAACAAGTAATATATTTTTATTGTAGTCTTTTATTTTGGATTTAAACGTTTGTTACTTCTGTTTTCAAAAGACTTGTTATGCAATGAATTAAATACTGACTTAATTGAGAAAATTCTACACATTTTTTAATTACTTTCTAATTAATAGTTCCTTTGTTTGTCTCTTTTTTAGTTTCAAGGGTTCGGTGTTGAGGTCAAGCACTATATTAAACCATAGTTTATGACATTGTTTACGGCTATCGATGTAAACGAAATCTTTTTATAGCAGAAGTGTTATTATAATTAAGGATTCATACCAACAGAGGTGAGTAACATATTGTCCAATAGCAGTCCAATGGCGACAATAACCAGAACCAGTCGTCGAGAGCCCCGACAACTGATAAGAAGATCATAAAACTTTTTTTCGACCTCAGCCGCAATACTCTCGTGATTTGTCATTTGAGTAATTAATTTCTCCGATAATCGACTCTCAAACTCAACCAAATTTATGTCTAAATAAAGAGCAGATAAATGAAAAGTTACTAAAAATAGTTACTAACTAGATAAAAATAAATGTGATCAAGCACAATCAGCATCTAAACGATGACAACATACTTATAATCGATTTTCTCAGAGAAAAAAATATAATAAAAGGTTTAAAAATGATTGTGAAAAGCGATGGAAAGGTAGTGTTGGAACAGATGAGGAACAGTGTATATAAGATAAATGATTGGGAACACAATGTCAACGCATTGGGATGAGAGAGAAAGGCATTCATTCTCTGGATTTCCAGTTAATGAGGTCTCGGAAATAAAATGAAAGAAATCTTATTGAATAAGACTTCGAGACTTCAGAATATATGATAATAATAATAGTATTGCTCTCTTTAGGCATCCAATACTGTATTATATCACAATTGCAAGTATTTTTAGTATATCTTAGGATATATTATATATGAGTCAAATGCCTGTTCAATAAAAGCCAAGGAAACAGACGTTAATGTGGACTGAAGTCAGTGAAGACATTCCGTTGTTGTTATGAACGATTGCAAAGTCTATGAGAAAACCTTAATATATACGATAAAAATTCATACTTTAATAATAAAGGGCTTAAACTTTGCGGCAAACACTTCGCAAAGAATAAAATCAATAAATTTCTGACTCAAAAAATGGTCGAAATTTTAATGCGATAAGAGTTTGGGCTAAATATCTGACACTACACTCAAGACTATCAATAATATTTGCGACACATATCCAACATTTTAATAGATTTATTGCTATTTCAATATTAAATTCTAAAAACTTATATAATATTTTTCCTAAACTTTATTTCATTTCATCAAGTAATTCAATTAACTAGGTCTAAAACATATTTATCTTGAACCGTTATCATTATCGATTAGAAGAAAATTGTCCTCCTATTACTGTCAGAAAATGAGATATATCCTGGTTTTTAATGATAGGAAACTTAGGTGAATGTCATGGGTTAGTATAGGACATAAAGTTTGATTGTCTTTAGTGCTATAAATAAGTTGGAGTTTTGTTGGAATTTATTCGTCAATTGCTTTGAAATAAAGTGAAAAACGTTTGTAAGACAAGTATTTTATATGCATTTTGTGAAGAAACGGATGTTTTGAGTCAAAATCCAGTTTAGTGTCGACTGATATACGAATAGAGCGAACAAAATATTATTAACTCATTATTTGAAGACTACTATAAGATAAATGAGTGCCTATGACTCTAATAATCAAATGCATATCACAATGGGCTCGACTTCTGGTGGATCGACAATATATTTCCATAGCAACCAAATCCAAGTAAGGTTATGAGGCTGCATCAGCCAGTGAGCTAGTCCAATTTTCTCAATAGTGTTGAGTAATGAATAGATCGCAAACTCTTTTTTCAACAGGTCTTTAGGTTTTCTATTCTGTAGATTACCCGTCAAAAAGTCTTCGCAATGAGAGGACAATCACAATGATTAAGCACTCTATAGACAAAAGTGAATATATATTCCTAAACAATTTATTCATAGCCTTCATATAAAACTTAATAGATTATATTCAAGGCTTCCAATCTCAATAATTTGAGGGTCAATGAGTCTATTGATTAAAATAATTGAAAGAATAGATTAATCTCTAAAGCGATGCATAAAAAAGTGAAATTAAAAATAAGTTATGAAAGCAATCAAAACTAATTTAAACCCAAAAATAGTTTTTAATTATAGTTTTGGTTTTAATTTAAAGTTTTGTTTTGCGGACAGAGTTTTATTGGTTTGAGTCACTGAAAAACAGAGATAAATCAATTGTCCACTAATTTACTTGTGATTAACAGACGACTGTTTTTTGTCTCAATTGTGTGTTTGACATAAATGAATGGAGAAGAGAACTGGTATCTTATGTTGTTCCTACCACTTGTGGAATATCAAGTGCACAACTCATTGACAAACTATTTTCACTTATAATAAAATTGTGGTAATATTTGTTCATATATTGTGAGCGATATTAGTTCCAGTTTGACGAACACCTCTTATTGATTGCCTTTACTTCAGAGCCAGTGTTGGCTTCGCTTCAATTCAACTCAAATTATATTTTTCTCACTAAATAAACCATTAAATCCTTATAACTATTAATTTTTTTTATTTTGATAAATATTTTTTCAAATTAATCTATAAATAAAGAAATGAACTCTAATTTATATAAGTTTTCTAATTGAGTTGACCCTTACAGCCCATTCCGATTTAATGCTGTGCTGTTAAGTATCCTTTCAGTCATTATTGCTTGAGTTCAACAGTTTGTTACTACTGTTTGATACTATCTCTATCGATAATAATCTGTTTCATTCTTCGATGGTCAAGGCCTCAGCTCTTGACTCAACCCCAGTGTTTATATTAAAAGTAAACATATCTAACCTGCGGTGAGTCATAAATTATAAACACAACAATTCCAGTGAAATATAAGATTCAAAAAATTGAGTCCAACATTAAATCAATCAAAAGCCGAGAAAAATATCATTTTTCAGTTTCGGTAAAACTTCTCGCTTTAGAATCGATTAAACAAAATGATTAAAACAAAACAGTTTCAGTGTTTTTCAAAACACAATCAAATAATTAATTATCTGTTTGTTTGGTTATTAATCTGACTTTTCTTTCAAATTTAGATCAAATGATTTACAAATTTGATTAATGGATTTTCTATTCAATTAATTATCTTGCAACTATGGACTTCAAGCCGTAGAGACAGAGCAAGATATTTGATAGCAAGGCTGTTTTTGAAATGATTCATTCAAATCCATAAACCAAAACTAATTTTTAGTTTTTTCTTGGATTTAATTCTGTTGACTGAGAAGAATATAATCAACAAATAACCAAAAATAGTTGATTTGATACACTCTATGTCCAAATCTAGGTTTAAAAACAATGGACTCACTGTTAAGTAATGACCATGTCTAGTTTTTCAATAATCTATTACAGATAAACAGTCTTTTTAAGGCTTATAATATTAAATTGTGATAGTTTTGAATCCTTCCCAAAATAGAAACCTATATATCACAGGAAATTCTGTTGAATAAAATTGAAATATCTAGGAACTGATCAGTTTCACTTAAGTTTTCTTAACATCTTAGAAATGCTTTGGTTATACATATGACAAGATATGAGGAAATTTTAATATAAAATGTGAATCTATTTAACGAAAATCCAATTATAATCAAAATAAACTGAACTGTTGTTAGAGTCATGTCTTTTGAAAGGCTTTGTCCGCAACTATAAAAAGAACCAAATACCAAATGAAAATCCATTTGATTTCAGTAATCATTTCCTAAAAGATGTGACTCAAGGGTCATATAAAAACGAGATTGGTCAATTTAATATTTTAGAATATCAGCAAAAACACACTTTAAATCAAATGAAGATTAAGATGACTTACCCGACAGAAATGAGTATAAATCAACAGTTTTTAAATCCAAATAAATATTTATTTAAATTTCAATAATAATTGAAAAATAATTTTTATTAAACAAAAACTTAATTTAGAAATAAATTCATTTTCGAGACTCTATTGAGATATTGAGACAAAAGATCGAACTTTTCTTATAAATTGTGGAAACGATTGAACGGAAATCTTAGGCAAAAGGAAAAGTGAGAGCAGTGCTGAGAGTCAAAGAGTAGTGGTGATGACAGTGCAGAGCATGTGCCGCATCCAATCGATTATCATTTAATGGCATTTATTTAAACAGAATTATACGACACCGAAGTGTATGCATTCAATCTTTGAGCTCGACTTCAAATTTGATGGATTAATTGGCACACAGGTAGTATCTATACCCTCTTCTTTAGAGCCATATGTTAATTGTTGTGACTGTTCCAAACTGTTGCTCCTACTCTTTATCAGTAACTTCTTTGGCGGCCTTTCCGGAGCTGTCGTCGTATTTTTGTTCATTAGATAAGTTTTTGGCGGCAGTTCTGGTGGAAGACTCGAATCAGTTGATGAAGGGGTCGGTATAGACAAAGATGCAGATGTAGAAGAATATGTAGAAGAAGATGAAGTGGAAGAAGATGAGCACCGGGAAGATGAATAAGATGAATAGGAAGCTCTTTCAAACTTTGGTTTATTAGAAAACTCTTTTTTGTGAGTTTCTTGTCCTATGCCTTGTCCTGAGCTATGGATAGAATTGTTTCTAAAGTTTATTGAATTGCTTTCAATTTTTGAATTTGAATTCTTCTTTTTGTTGGATATGGCATACAATGAGTCGGTTGGCATTGGATAAAGTGATGGCTCGAAGAATACAATGTCTTTATTATAGGCTTCGCTGGGATTTATGTGACGAAAAGTGACTGGTTTTGCGCCGATGACCGTCGCTTTCGTTTTGGATGAACTTGACTTCAAAATTGATGTGATTGGCATCTGTTCACTATCTTTGGCAGTATTTTGGACTGTTTCTTGGACTGTATAATTGTTGCGCTCAACTCTTTGCATTGGAACTGTTGGTAGTCCTATAATATTTGGCGAAGTCTCAAAAGGCTGTAAACTGTTCTTTTCGATCACTTCTTTAGTTATATTATTATTATTTTCATTATTGTTATTATTATTGTTGTTATTCTGTTCACTATCTTCTAATTTGGGAATCTGTTGAGTAGATGAGTGGAGGCATTGATGTTGAGTACACTGTTGTGACTTGAGGTGAGCTGCAGTGGCTATTCTCTCGTTGTGTTTATTTCGAGCTATTCTGTGGAGAAGACTAAACAAATGCCGACACTTGAGGTCAATACCCAAAAGAAATGCTTTGTCTAAACAGTTATATCGAATTAAATGAAAAAAGAAACGTTTGGCCAAATAGTGTATTTCCAATCTGTAATCTTTACTAATATCTTCATCTATGGGAACCATTGGTGTGAGAAATGTGGCTAAAGTTGTCTCTAATTGAGATTCGCGAACATTATTGAGGGGCTCTTTAATTAAATTGTTGAATATGAGGCTCAGGCAGAAGTAGGCGCTGTCGCTATAACAGTTCCAATTAATGCTCTGAAGGCAAGCGATCGCTTCATCACATTTACCACTCTTTAGATATTGATTGACAAGAGTTTTATTATCGATCACAACCGGAAGAGTTACCAAAATTATATTTGAATATTTGTCTTCATTAAAATATAAGATAATTTTAGAGCCGTCGATGTATTTGATTTGATTTAAGCGACCGATTCTATTATTGAAAATGTGTTCATAATTGATGTGAATTGTGTTGAGTGAGTAATCATAGATAGAAATGCGTCCAAATTGATCGGCGACTGTGAATATGGCATCAAATGGATTGCATGTAAAGTCAAATGCATTTACAGATGAATGCAGTGAATAGAGTGCGTTCTGCTCGATATTAAATACACTGATCCTATCGTCATCACAGAGGAGGACCACTTTATCCAATGCCGAAGTGAACTGAGCTCTAATACAACACCTCAATAATGGAATACGAATTGAATATATTTGTTGCAGACTTTCAATCGATTCAATTATTTCGTAAACACAATAATTCAGTACAAATGCAGACTCTGGTGATTGTTGAAGAACTACCAATTGGTTGGCATTCCATTTGTTGAACGATATCTGAAAATATTATGAGAATCACAAATAAAAACTCATTAGTTTATGAATAGCAGTGAATTGGAATTTAGTAATAAATCATCATGCTCATTCTAGTCATTCCAATTATTCTGCTCATTTTAGTCAATACTCAATCATTTCAGTCTGATTGGAGTCACCAACTTTTCTTAGCAAAACAAATAAATGATCCTTGTTAAGTTTTACTTAATAATTAAGAATTTTCACTTCAAAGAGAGTAAAAAACATAAAAATATTTATTTATTAAACATTAAATGCATTTAAAGGTGAGATTCAGGTCATTCACGATTTGCAAATTAACTGAAATTTAGCTCAAATTTAAATAATTATGAAATTATTGGCCCAGAAATGGCTCTGAAATGGTTGTGCACTTATTTTATTTATTAATTGAAATTAAATGAACTAAAAATAGTATTAATCCTAATAATACTGACCCGATATATGTGACCAGAAATTATTCCCAAAGATATTAATTCAAAGTTATTTTTCGTGAAGTTATAGATGAAAATATTGGCCAAATCCCGGAGATTTCTGCCGGGAGCAGACCAGGGTGCTACACAGTGTGTGCCAGTCTTCCACCAGACAACCAACAGGTCTCCACTTTCATTGACCAAAAGATTGCGTTCAACTCTTCGTGTGATACCATTTTCCAGATCTATGGCTGATATTATGGTATTCCTATTCGTTAACTTGAGTTTAGTCTTATTTTTCTTATGAATGGGTTGAGTGACAGAAACTAAAGTCAGTTTGGACTGGGTATAAGATATTAAAATATAATTGTCTCTGAAGACAACATTAACCATATGTTCAGATAATAACTTATTTACGAGATATTTGTCGTGATATACATTAATAACACTATTATTACGATTCAAATAAATGGATGAAATAATGCCATTATTGAAGACTATAACCACTGCCTTCCACTTCTTATTCCATTCAATACTAATCAGACGCCAATTAGTCATCAAAAGTGATAACTCTTTTAATCGTTCCCTAATTTTTTTCCTTTTGTTATCACTTTCGCAATCAATTTGACAATTGTTTAAAAGATTAAATGACTTTAACTTTAAAAACATTGTTTTGAAGCACAGAATAAGAAATTATTGCTTAAAATATTAGTTTTGTTGCAATAATTAAGTGAAGAATATCTGAAATAACTTTTATTTAGGAAACACTCATTTGATAACAATTTTAAATAATCAAAACAGAAATTGCAAACTTGACTCGAGCATAAACAAGACGGCCATAGAACTCGATTATATAATTTTGTTGAATAATTTATTTTGTGTCAAAACCTTTTTTCCAGTTCTTTTCACCATTTGTTTAAAGAACAGCACAAACAGCACATGCAGTGGAGAACCTGTTTTACAATCCTAAGGAAAAAACAGATCTCTCTTTTGTTGGATTATTGGAGTTCTGGTGCCAATGGTTGTTCCCAATGATGAGAATGTTGGTTCTCCAGCCAAATACCTATTAATATGTCACCGACCTTGACGTCTATGGGTTGCCCTCCTCTGCAAAAATATCTGATCGCTTTTCTCTTTCTTCAGCCAATCTGTGCACTGAGTGACAGATTTTAAACTTTTTTAAAGCTCTCAACTTTTTTTCATTAACAAAGAGAGACTTAATTTATTCATTTGAAAACTCCTTCTCAAGAGATTCACTCAAATAATTGACTCTTCAGTCAGTTTACAACAATTTTCTTTGGCTTTCGTTTTTCAAACTTATATAACATGTTATTAACAAATGAATAAATAGTTATTTTAACTCCAATTCACATATCTGTTCACATCTATCACATACTTTTCACTTCATAAGTGATTTGAGCAAGCTGAATAATTATTACATTAGTTAAACTAATTATACTTATATTGAATAAATTTTATCAAGTTTATAATTCATTCACCTGTTGTTGTTATGCATTGAAATTAAAATAATAAAACACAGACTTAATTAGCAAACAATTGATAAGACTTTTAATTTAACTAATAAACGTTTGACCGAGTTTCAATTTTCAAAAACATTCAAAAACTAAAAAGAACACGATAAATATCGCTCCAACTTTAATATGTGGATCACTACTGTTTTATTTTATTACTAATATATTCAGATACTATTCAATAACTTATTGACAATAACTCTATTTGTTTGCAATTCTTCAGAATTAATAAAATATCAGATATCAGAGTCGATAAAAAAACAAACAATTTGTTTAAATATTTAAATTACTTTTATTTTCTAATAGAGACTTAAAAATAAATTATTCTGTGCTTATAATATATTTGGTAGCCTTATTATTTGTTTTTTCTTTAAAAAAGTTATCTAGCTGAAAATTCTATACTTTAGAATTTAAACTGCAGGGAATAATTTGATTAAGGGTCAAAGATTAAGTGCAAAACTTGATAGCAATTAATCACTCATTCATTTGTAGTATTTATA
>JAQFZI010000073.1:0-27231 GCA_034695605.1 Eupelops occultus | reverse complement strand
CACTGGTGTTAGGACTGGTCACTGTACGGACCAGTGTTTTATGGGCCAAATGTTCGTTACTGTCTATTATAAGAGTTATTAATGACTTATTTTAAGGTTAATTGTCTTTAATTGTGTTTATTGTATGCAAACAATTGTTTTTATGATTTGTGTGTAAATGTGCTGACCTTCTGTACCGTTATCAGTGGTGACATCCTGACCGCTCTCGTCGTCTATAGAGTCCATAATTTAACCACAATTTCTGCAAATTATCGTAAAAACAAAAAATAATTAACGGCTGAGTTATTGGTGTTTAAAAAGTAATTTTTAGTCCAGAGTTGAGGACAGGGTTTAATAGTGTGCTTAAAACTGACCCAAAAATATAACATTATTTCCAATCTATGAATGCAATTAAAGAAAACTCCAAAAATAAAACTCAAATTAAAATAAAACAATTAATAAATTCAAACTTCGGGTTAAATATAAAAATTCAATGAAATCTCTTTTTTTTGAAGGCTTTCGTATTATTCAAAGTAATGAGACTTTAATTTAAAACTAAAAATAATTGACTGAAAGTGAATTTCGAGGAAAAAATGAAATAATTTTTACAATTAATAAAAAATTATTTTTAAGATTTATATAAAACTTTTTGATTCAAAATATTTTTTCAAATTTTTTTTAATTAATTCTAAATTAAAATTTGATTTAAATTTAATGCGAGTTTTTTAGGCTTTCCTTAAATTCAATGTTTTGCCGAAATTTTTTTTGAATTCGACTCAAAATATTTGAAATAAGATTTTGTTTGGAAACTAATTTTGAAATCAATATTAAAATTAATGATAAAAATATTAATGAAATAAATAAAACAGTTATTCGTTTGGCGTTTGACTCAAAATATAGGAAAATAAAGGTTTGGTTCAAAAATAATTAATAATTGAAAGGATTTGTATCTCAATATCGAAATGGATTTAAACAAAATTGTATTTAAATCTATTCGTAATTAATTGTCGACTGAATTGAGTGAAAGGACAGATCGATAGAGTGTTGGCGTCTTCTGTCATGTCTTTGGTGTTTGTCGTATGGAAGGGAATCGTATGGAATACTCACTGATATGTTGGCTAAAAGTGTTGGCAAATATTCCGTCAAAAGAATTGTTATTCGAATTATTGGTCCAAACAGAGGACGACGTAGTCATACGAAAACACAGATATAATAAGTGCGTCATATGTCAGACGGGTTTAGACTAACGTCGAATGTGTCACGTCATCACTCCCTCGTCATCCACACCAACACATCACATACCATCACATAATCAACGATATGCGCAAACAATTAACATAACCCCAAATATAGTCCTTTCCTATCATTTTGTGTCGATTTTAAAACACGTTTTTTATGTTTTATGAGTTGATAACAAAAAATGAGAGATTTTGCGCAAATCCAACAAAATTAATATTTTTCCGCTCTTTTACTGCCATTTGAGAGCCTTTTACTGCCATCTTATGTCATATTTTTGAAACTTTTAATAAAACTTTTTTCAATCAATTATTTTTTAAAATATTTGAATAAATGGACCAAAATTTGCATTTTATTAATAAATATTTAAAAATAAGAATAATTTCTTTATTATAAGAATGCATTTTATGTCTATCCCTCACAGTTTCAGTTAGTATTTCAATTCAATTAACTAATCGAACGAATCAAATAAAATTTCAATAAAAACAAAAAACAATTTAAATACAATCAAAATTGGGTTTAAAAATATTACAAATTCATAAATTCAAAAAAAGGGTTACAAATTTCAATAGTTATTTCAATTTTAAACTTTCTCTAAAATAATTTAAATTCGATATAAATATTGAAACATACCTACATACATTTTAAATTAGAAATGACTCTCTCTCTCTCTCTCTCTCTCTCTCTCTCTCTCTCTCTCTCTCTCTCTCTCTCTCTCTCCCTCCCTCTCCTCTCATTTCTAAATAAAATTTTCTAATTATAATTTAAATTAAGTTAACTTTTAATTAAGTTTAAAACAAAAATTAATTAAATTTTTGCAATTTTTAAACAAATAATAAAAAGTTGTATGACTTTTGAATCAATTATTTCTAAAAATTGTTTTAATTAAAAGTATTGAACCGATTCATTACAAAATTGTGTCTATAAATTATGGTTAAAATTATAGAAAACATATAATTATAAATATTTAAGAACCAAATAGGGCTGCGATGAGACATAGTCTCTCCTTATCTAATATAAAGCCATTATTACAATTGTATTATCAAATTCTGGTAATTCATGGGCTCAGGTGTGGGCGACGATAGACAGGACTCACTTCTATAACGCCTCCATAATCTCTTTTGAAGTAAATCATTATTTGCATAAAAATATTATTCAAATGCATTTGAATTTAAAATTTATCCAAAAAAAACAAAGAATTTTGATTGTATTGAAAAATGTTCACAGATTGTAGTGATTGCAAAATAATCTGATTTAATAATAATAAGTAATAATAAATACACGTATTTTAAGTTTTATTTCTTTATAAAAAGTTTTATTTTTCAAATTTTCGAAACTTATTTGAAGTATTTTTTGGGTCGACTTCACTATATTATAGCCAAAAATTATTTAGATATGAATTAACCAAAAAAATTAATATCAAATAAAATGTTTAATTAACAGAAACTAATTGAGAAGAACACCAATAAATCGAAGGACAGTAATAAACATTTATTGAAGGTCTTAATGAGAAAAGTTAATGAATTCCTGGGTTTTTATAATTAATACCTTATATATATTCTATGCATGAAATCAATTAATTTATCTCTAATTATAAATGTCTCGGAATTGAATCAAAGTAAAGGCTATTTATTAATATATTGGAATTCAAATGAATTTTTTCTTATTTTTGTGTTTTTGCCAAAAGATTGAATTGAGTTTAGTGTCGATAACAGAAATATTTTATAGAAACTGAAGCAATCAAATGAATATAAATTAACTTTTTATTACATTTCAATGTTTTGTGTAATACATTAAGTGATTTGGGCTCAGAATGATTGATATCTTAGTCTTAATATTGAAGGCTTTTTGAATTTGTACTAAAATATAGTAATGAAAATCATATTAAAACTTCAAATTTATATTAATTATGAGAAACAATGTTCGGCACAAAAAAGTTTATTTAAATTATTTGAATTTCAAATTAACTAAAATTCCTGTTATTCGCAATAAAGTCTTCATAAAACAAATTTGGGTTATCCTCAGAGTTAACACCTATGGAAAGCCTATATTTAGTCTTTTGGAAAGTATTTGTTTTTTTTCTGAACACAACCGGGTGTTACTCCAAGACTGTGCTATATTACTATTACTAAAAACTTTGTTTTCCCAAAAAAATATTACTTTTAAGGAACTAACAATTAGTGCAATGAAATCATCAAAAAGCTTGAGATAAAGCTAGGATATAATTGAATCGTGGTACTTTGAAATAGAAAGTTGCCACAATGGCATTCTTCATTACAATCTTCATTTGAAATAAGTACATCTGAATGTATATCTGAATGAGAGGCACAGAACTTAGGCTCAAAAGTTTTATCAAAATTAATTCAAAAATCTTAAACTTGTCTTATTGTGAAAGTCTTTTTTTAGGATTACATAAAAACATTTAAGATATGAATCATAAATGAACTCAAAATGAGTGCTAATATTGTATAAAATTGATGTCAATTGAATGTTTGTCACATAATTTTGTAATAAAATTAATTTTAAAAATAATCTTTTTATGCATTCATTCAATTATATGATCGATGTTTTGATAATCTTTTTAATTAATTCAACAAAAATTCTTTACAAAAATAGTTACAACTTTTCGAAAAACTCTCAAAAGATCTTTAAATAAAAAGAATTATGTTTTGAATTATTATTAAATTTCATGTTTTGACTATTTTTGTGAATTTGATGAATATCTTCAATATTATTATTTTTTCTTTGAAATTCTTGAATCTAAATATTATTATAAGAAATATTATAAGAAGTAGTAAAAGCTCTTGCAATAAATCATAAAAACTAATCTGGAATTATAGCCGTATTTTTAGATTCTATTTGAATAAACCTCTTTCAAGACATCAATTCTTAGAATAACTCTTAAAAATAAATCTCAAAACTTTATGAAAGCATTCTTTAGATTTATTATTAAATACTTGTTAGATATCATGTCAATTGATCTTAATCAATCCTCCACTTTTGATTAACCCTGTTTACTTAACCAAAGCATGTATCGGTTTAATGTCAATTTGATCGCTAATTGTTTTATTTATAAACCACTTCTTAGGCTTTTTGAACAAATCGATTGCTCCGGGATTTTAAGTATCGATAAAATGATTGATTTATCTGAGAATTAAATAAATTAATGACTAAAAATAAATCAAGTACCTTGTTTCCTTTTAAAACTAACATGCAACTTTAAATAAGTCATTCAACATTTTATTAGAATATATCTGAGTCTCAAATCAGAATTTATTTAATGGAGAGAAAGGCTTGAAATAATTTCTTTAATGAGATGTCTATCGGCTTTTGCCACTAAATCCTTTTCGTCAACCAATTTTCAAAAATGTCATTAAAAACAAAATTTAGATTAAAAGGAAATACACCAGAAATTAAGTGATAGGTTGTTTCAATTGAAACCACTTGACTCGTTTTACTTTCTATTCAAAATGAGTAAAGCATTTCTTTTTGAAACATAATTGAATCGAAAATTTTCAATACAAATGTTAAGTGCAATCAATTTAAGGGTTAAACAAACAGTTTTTTATAATTTTTATTATCAAAGGATAGCTTTTGAAGAAAAGCCAAAACTTATAATTTAAGCCAAAAAACAGATGTTTGACATAAATTGCAAAAATTGATAATTTAGTTAAACGACGAACTTGTTTAGAATTCTTTTAGGACTGAATTTTGTTAAACAACTATCAGGTCATTAGCTTATAGTTTGAAACAAACATAAATTGCTTATATTTTTCACATAAGACGGAAATAGGATTAAAATATTTGCAGAGAAAAAAATATTGTGTGATATCGTCGTCGAGTCGATTATCACAACAAATAAAATGCTTTTGACTAAGATTTTAGGCGTTTTCAGAAAAAGAGTCTCATTTTTAACCATTAATTTTCTCAATGAGTTCTTGCTTATTGTTCTCTAAGTTTGATGACTCGTGAAATGTCACGCTTTTCGCCTAAAATGGTTCAGATTAAACAGAAGACAATTTTTCTCTTCTCTCTATGAGTTGTTTTCGGGCGAAAAGGAGTTATAGGAAATCATAATTCAAATCCAAAGTAAAAGTTTTGTGTGAAAAGCATTTCTCGGGCCATATATCGTATGTAATACTGACTCACTCTCAGAGAAATGGATTAAATTATCCTTTTATATAAATTTTAAGTTCAATTAATTACTCCAAGATATAGAAAAGGATATGAAATTAAAAAGGTTAAAATTTTGATGAACTCGAAATTCAATATTTTTTTCTCACACTTTAGGCAAAAATTAATCTTTTGATGATTTAATTTATTCCATAACTTATAGAAAGCTTTCAAACAATTTGATTGAAAACACAATTTGAGATCTCATTTAAAATACGGTTATATGAGATTTTGTTTGAGTACTAAATAGGTTAGAGTGTGAATGTCAAGGACGGACTCAATAACTATTTATAAAGTTTTTTTATTATTACATAACCGGCCGAATGAGGTCGAAATCGAACTAACGGTTCCTCTTCTGTGCTTATATAAGGTATAACTAATGGCCATAACTCCGTTGTCTATATAATCATCTCATTATTATAACTGGGAATCCGATTAGAAATAGCAGTGAATGAGTGACTGCAATGACTCTATAACTATAAATCTTGTTTTGAGTTAATTCATTAAATGTTTGCCTCAAATCAAATGAAAGCCTGTTTTGAAGCGGAGGAAAATTATTGATGAATTTGAAGATAAAACAGCTTTTCTGGTAATTTGATTCATTCCATTACTGAACTGAACTAGTCAAACTGAGTCAAACATCTCATTGTGTAAAAGCACAGGTTATTAAAAAGCCGGAGAAGAAAATTCTTTCCTTAATTTGGGAGGAATTATGTATTTAGAGAGAGAAGAAAATAAAATATTTATAGAGAGCGAGAAAAATGAGAATGGTTAGTTCTGGTTGGACAAAAGGTAGGTCAGGGGCACAGTCATAGTCGGAGCCGACTTTACCGTTGCTTAAGAGCTGTCTGTCAGACAGTTTCGGCATTTAATGCTTACAGCGTTTAGTCGTTTGGTTGTCATTTGAACAAAAACTAATTGACTTTTCTTATGAAGAGAGCACTGGATTATTGCCAATCATTGTCTCTCAACTCAATGAACATTTAGTGCTGTACTCAACAGAATAAGACATTCAATAACTAGTGATTTGTTCAAAATTTGTGTTCAAAATTGACATTATTTATCAAATGAATATATCTTTGACTTAAGAGATGAGCGCTTTTAAGCACTCGTTTCTACAGATCATTAATAATAAAACTTTTTGTTCCCAATTATAAGGTATGTTATCATTATTCTTAACTATAAATTATTCTTTAAACACAATTTTCAACACTTTTATTGTTTAAATTATTAATTAGTGAATAAGAATAAGATTAACCAACAAAAAGCGTCTTAATTAACATCATTTAAGATAATATATTTTATAATTAAGATTATGGGCTAATTATAGGTTAACTTAAAATCGATTATTACGATAGCATTCGCTATAAAACCAATAATTGACAATTTTTTTATACATTTTATAAGAATGTTCTGATTTTTGTCTTTAAAACTGTTTTCCAAATATTTTCAAAATAACTTATTTTCGACGAGTTTTCAGAATATTTTTAGATTTGATATCTTTTTTTCAATCAACCTTTCAAATGATTAAACGGTGTATTTGTGTGAAAATGGGATTTCACCTCAATTTTTGGTATATCACAGAAAATTTGTGAAAACATTTTACTTTAAAATTTGATTTTTAATAGAGAAAAATCAGTCATCAGTTACTTTCACCGATAACTTTCACAATTTTTTATTATTCACCAGAAATGTGAATAAAATCAAGAAACTGGAAAATAATGACACATTTATTGAGAAAATTATATTAAATGATATCAAACATCGAATAAAAGTTCAATAAAATAAAAAAAATAAAAATCAATTTTCATAATTTAAAAAACCTTTTGAAATGTGAACCAAATTTGTCGACACAATTGATAAATAAATTATCTCTAATTTGCGAATCATATCAATTAAGGCTAATATAATGTAATATAATATCATATTATGAATGGTTTTTGAACTCAAATCCATCGGAAACTCTATTCTTCACAAAAATGACAATAAGTTTAAGAAAATTAATTTTTAAACTTAACAGTGAATTAATTGTTGATTCAAATCAAAATTCTTTTCATTAGATTGAGGTTAGGTTAGGGTTAGGTTAAGACTAACGGATAGCCGGGTATTCATTCATTGCAAAGAAAGAGAATATAATTTTGTTCGGAAAAATACTTTTATATATATATTGTCTAAAAGTTCTGAAATATTCTTGGAATTGGGCCATAAAAACATAGTAAACCTGTTCTTTAAAAAGTTAAAACTTAGAAAAAAATGATTATATAAATGAATATTAAATAAAATTATTTCTTATATCCGAGAAATACAGTCTTCATAAGCAATCAGTATTTTAATCTTGGTTCAGGTATTTAAGATATTCTCAAAACATAAATTACTTGATCAAATTACTCAACAACTTTAAGATAAGTGTCTTATGATTTGGGAAAACCAAATCTTAATTGTGTGTTAAGGTTGTGATCGACTTAACTAAAAGTGTATTAATAGATGATTTATGTCATAATTCGGCAAAAGTCTCCACTGAGTAGGAACTGGCGGTTATTTTTATTGTCAAAACACAGTTCACTAAAATCGAAACAATAATTAGAATTCAATTTACAAATTATTGACCCAAAAAATTCGTTTTAAACTTGTTTAGCATAGAATACGTGGACATTAATAACGATCTGAAGTGTTTTCAGGTCATAACTCGAATTACAAACACCGAAAGACAAATCAATAATAATTAAGAGTTATTGGACACCAACTGGTCTTCAACTATCAAAATGTAAGTATACTTTTCTTACGTTAATAATAAAGTGTTATTTTAAAGTCTATTATTTGAATGCATGACTTATTTTGCATGCATTCTGAGTGTTGCAAATGATTCGCCGAATAAATCATTAGTAAAAAGTTATAACAAGTTTTTAGTTCGCAACTGATCTAAACCTGAGATAACAACACTTTAGTTGTCATTAAATGTCTATATCTCTAACTTTCGCTTTTAATGGATAGGTTGTCATTAATATTGGTTGGTCTTCAGATTTTCTTCGTTCATTCTTTAGAACTGACAGACAAGACATCTGAGCACTTGAATCGCATAAAACGTCAGTCTTTTACTATTAATTATAGTAATCCAAACCATAGCTTCACATCAAATCCCAATTCATATGTAAGTCCAAAAAAATTGTTGTGAATTCAAAAATAAGTTTTTTTTTGACAAATTTTATTTTCGAACTCAGTTTCCGCCCCAACCGGACATCTCAACAGCATTCAGACAACAGTTCCCACCCTTTAATACTGCGTTAGACTCAATTAATAATCAGGGATATAATGCTATCCGACGTTATCCACAATTTCCGTCGAATCAGCCCTCTCCGAGTCAACCCTCTTTGGATTCGTCACTACTTCCCCGTCAGCCCCAAGTAATTTCAGTACTGAGTGGCGTTGGTGCCAGTCCTCATCAAGGAGTTTCATGGAATCCTCCCCCAACAATAGTGCCCCCATCGGCTACCACTCGACAAAGACAATCACTGCAAATCAATCCTCAGCCACAGTCAACCCCATTGTCTTCTTCAGTATTTTCACCGCCAGAAGAAAGCAGCGAACGTCAGAGTCGATATGTGCCACAATCAGTGCCTTCCAATCAAAATCTATTCCAAGGTTCGCCTTCTCGTGAACCAGAATCAAGTAGAATTCCTTCAAGACAGGCACCTTCATCGGCACCATCTCCAGTACCGTCAGCAGTGGCGGCACCAGCTGTGAACCCAAAGGCCTCACCTGATGGTAAACCACAAAAAGATGATGTCGTCATTTATTACTACTATTATTACGACGACGACAAGAATACAACAAAGAAAGAATCGGGTGATTCTAATCTGGACGCAATCCCTTCGTTGGAATCGTTTGACCAGAACAGAAATACTAACAGAGGAACCGGTGATAAACCGGGAAGAGTTGTCATAAAAAATGTAGAGAATAAGGAGGAAACAAATAAACCCCTCCCAAGAGAAAGAGATCAGAATTTTGGTCGTCAAGAATTAGGATCAGAATCGAGAAGACAGTCCCTTCCAACACAATCAACACCTCAATTTTCAGTCACTCCTCCACCATTGTCGTCGACATCTCCACAGCAATTACAATACACTTCATTCATGAGCCATAGAGAAGTTACTCAGCCATCAGTTACTTCACCACCAGTAGAGAGGACCAGCTCTTCACATAGCGTTTCCTATTCTGATAATCAAAACAATGGACAACCCGTTTCTAATGTTGTTAGATATGGTTCGAGAGAGGGTCAGAGAGCCCCTGCCAATGGCGACCAACGGATAAGCAGCACAAGTAGTGTAAGCAGTAGTTCCAGCAGTAGTTCAAGTATTTCAAGTCATTCCGCCCTTTCCAATTCAAATAATAACTTAAATGGAGGCGCCGGTCGTCAACAGAGTTCATTCAATCCTCAATTCCCGGGTCAGGGTTTCAGACATATTCCTCAGGCTTCAACACAAGAGCCGCCGGTCAGCAACTTTGTGCCGCCCTCTACCCCTCATATCGGTCGTATTAATTTTACTCCGGATGATTTCCCGCCACCAAAACAACCGGTTGATAATCAATTGGATTCTTTGGGTCGACCCGCAAATTCTTTCGAATCATTTTCCATACCCACAGCGCCGGCTACTACCATAACAGAGTCAACCACCCCTTCAACGACATCTACCACAACCACCACCACTACTACTACCACTACTACAACGACGACAACACCTCCTCCGCCAACTACTACATTAGTGGAAGAGGAGGCACCCGAAGCTCCCCGAAGATTTGGTAACAGAAGACGATTCAATGCTAACCGAAACAATATCGTGAATAGAGTTCGCTCCACACCGTCGGCAACGACTTCTACAACTACTGCCACTCCCACTACTCGAGTCAGACCAACACGTCCTGCAGGAGGAGGAGGATTTAGACAAAGACAACCTGGTAGATTTAGAAAGCGACCTGGCTATGGTGGTGACGAAGAAGAGTCAACAGCGACTACATCTACAACAGCTGCTCCCTCGCAGTCAACATCAACAACAGAATCAGCGACAACACAGGCACCACCATCCGATCGAAGACGTTTTGGTGCCGAAAGAAGACGATTTGGAGGAAGTGCTCGACAGTCACCTACAATAAATAGATCGGGTGTTTCCACCACCACCACAACAAGTGCTCCACCTTCGAGTAGAAGTCCAGTTTCAGTGAGAAGACCCGCCCTTCCTTCTACAGGATCAAGAAATAGGCCTCAACTAAGAGGAAGACTTCCATTTTTGAGAAATAGAAATCAAGAAAATAGCGAAGAAACTGTCAGTTCAACTGTTCCATCTTCAACTGAAACTACTTCAGGACCAAGTTCTGAAGCAACTGCCAGTAGTGCGGCAGAAGCCAACTCTCAGGCGCCAAATTCATCCGAATCCTCAAATGAGCCATCAAATGAAGAAATAATAGAAGAATCACCGGCACCGACCAGTTCTACGGAGAAACCCAAAGGAAGACAATTGAGACCACTGTTCGCTAATAGACCAAGGTCCAGTCTTTTTGGCAGAAGAGGCAATGCTTCCAATTAATTGTGTGTTATTTGCGAACTATATTTATGAGACTCTTTAAGAAAGAGATAAAGAGAGAGAGAAAGAGAAAGAAAGTGCGAATAGTTTTCAATGTTTTCATCAAATTATCTGTTTTTTAACACTTTTGACGCTTAAATCGAATCAAACGATTATTAAAATCAATTTAATAGAAAAGTCGACAAACTTTCCAAAACTAACGGATTCGATGTTATCATCGATCGATGACTTCAACTAAAATATTACTCAATTGATATATTCATTTGAGAAATATTTTCTTATAATTTCGTAATTTTGTATTTGTGTCTAAAAAACACAAGAATTTGTTTTGCGAATCACATCACAACAAATCTGTTTTTAACATACATTTTGTTTTAACCCCATTTCACGACAATTATTGAATATTTTTTAAGTTTAATACTCATAAAAATAAAATATTAATTTATATTATTTTCTATTATTATTATAAGAATTTAAGTAAATAAAAGATTTAAAATTAATTCAAATCAAAGTTAAGATATATTTTCATTTCTAATGGATTCTATTCAAAGGTTTTTCCTGTATTATAGGAATATATTTAGTTTCCATTGAGTTTTGAATCATCTTTCAATTAGGTTAGGAAATAATATTTTCATCATTTCTTAATGGAAAAAATCAATGCACAGGTCAGATAAATGCCTGTCGAATGTGGTATCTAAGATTAATCTGTCTGTAGGGATGCGCTCTGACTTACCATTTGTCAGTCATAGTTACCCATTCCTGCAATACCTGTTGATATGACAAACTTTTGGAAAAACAATCTAAGAATCGATTGATTCTGCTTTCTATACAAAATCTGATTAATGATAACGCATTTCCAGTAACTTCTCTAAAAAGAATCGGATTTTTTAATGTATTGTGTTTTTGATTTATTTATCGGAAGATTCTTTCCTCAGTTGTTGTAATTATTGATCAAAATTATAAATTTTTCGAAAATATTTGTCTGAAAACCATTGGAAATAAGTGCGTATTTGTCAAAAAATTGTTACATAAATGCCTGGATTACATTTGAATTTCGATTGTGAGTTATTCATTGAATCTAATGTTCAAAATCAATGAAGACATGAAGAGATCATATTTCAATGCAAAACCTGCGGCTCTTTACCGAAATGAGTAATTATTAATTTTTTAATCATAACTTTTATTTTATAATAATTTAGGTTTTCTTTAATAGAAAAATATATAATTATTTGTTTCATTATTTTGTTAATAAATAATAATTTCTTTTGAATTCATTTAAAAACAAGTTTTCAAAACTATTATTGAGTTTTATTCTTGGTTTTAGTGAATGATTTTATTTTAAAGATAAGTAATTCGATACAACTGTCACTTTTAAAGCCTATAAATAATCTTCATTTGAACTGATGTCCAAAGATTGACATTCAATTGAAAAGGATTTCGAAATACAGTTTTGAATTACAAATAATTTTAAATCTAAGCTAAAAATATCTGTAAATAAGAGATTTCGAAAAATATTTTAAGACTCGAAACAGTTTTTGTCAATTTTTTGAATATTTTATTTAATCGATTGTTAAGAAAATGAAGTGACACTCAAATGACACACAAATCGAAAAACTAATCTTATTTATAAATTTTATCTGTCATTCCTATAAGGGTTTAGTTCCAAACAAAATATATCATAAATCAGTCCATTAGTATAACTCTTTTATTGTTTTAAGACATTTGTCACTAATTTTATTCAATTGATGTCTTTTTATTCCAAAGAAGTGATCAGTCGTTCGAAATGAATGAGTTCTTTGATATAAATAACGAGGAGTTTGACGATGAAAAGGATGAGAACAAAAGGTTTGAAATTGAAATCTTATTTATTGTCACAAATTGAGTACTTTCTTAACAACTGTTTGCCACCAATTGTAGGAAAAATAGGAATTTAAGTGAAAAGAAAAGACGGGATCAGTTCAATCTACTGATTAATGAACTCTGTTCTATAATCAATTACAATACCCTTCCTCTGTCCAATTCAATGGATTTCCAGTCAGAAGGTGTGGCCGGTGGTAACAAACAAAAAACAGATAAGTCATCGATTTTGAGGGCTTCGATAGCTTTCCTTAAAACACATTCAGATATTCTCAATAAAAACAATGAAAAGGAATCAAATGAACAGAAATTATATGAAAATGAGATCAATGCAGAAACCGGGAGTATATTCTCTTGGAAACCATCATTTCTTGTTAACGATGAGTTTATCCATCTTATGCTTGAGGTATGCTTGTTAATTTTTGGTTATCATCCCTTGATCATCCATATAATTGGAAATGAATTACTTAAACAGGCTTTGGACTCGTTTATGATTATAATGGAGGCCAACTGCAGAGGAAATCTCATTTATATTTCAGAAACGGCATTCCCTTTATTGGGTTTAATGCCCTCTCAATTGAATCAAAAACTACAGATTAATAGCGAAGAAAAGATAACTATTTATGATTTGATACATAAAGAGGAGCGAAGTTTTGTCGAAAACTTTTTGAGTCCAAAACAAACAAATTCTTACGAAATGTTTTCATCGATTTTATTACATTTCAAAAACTATGATTTCGATAACGAGTCGGAAACCTATCAATTGGTTCGACTCATTGGCTCTTTCTATGACATGAATGATATTAACACAAATCTTATGTACGGAAACTCAGAGCACAGAGGCTTTGTAGGGATCGGTCGCTTACAAACACCAAAATTCTTAAGAGAACTAACGTTTCAGTCATCCAATAATGAAAATGAGTTCATTTCCAGAAATTCTCTGGAGTGGAAGTTCCTCTATTTGGACCACAGGGCCAGTCCTATAATCGGATACTTGCCTTTTGAAATTCTTGGCACATCCGGTTATGACTATTACCATTGGAATGATTTGGATGATATAGTTGCTGGACACGAACAACTTATGCGCACTGGAGAGGGAACCTCTTGTGTCCATAGATTTCTGACAAAAAGTCAACAATGGATTTGGTTGCAGACCAACTATTATATTGCTTACCATCACTGGAATTCCAAACCAGAGTTTATTGTCTGCACTCATACTGTCGTCAAAGAGAATGATCTCTCGTTCGCCAAAAATATGAGAATCAATGATAGGAATTGTCTTCAGAGTCAGGAACAGAATCAGAGAGTCATAAACGACACAAATTCAGTATTCAGTTCAATGGAAAGCGCTTCAGTAGAGCCCCGTTCGACCACAACTTCCTTGAGTTGGTCATCGAATAGAGACTCTGACCCTTCAACTGATCCTTCAACTGATTATCTCAGTTCCATTCCAAGTCAAGCCATGTGTTCAACCAGTAGTATGTCTCAAACAACCGAAAATGAAGTATCGATTGAAACCGAATCACAAAATGAGTCTTCAAAGAAACATTCATTACTTCACGAGTTTCTCAAACAAAAGCACTCACTTCTTGAACACCAAATCAAACAACAACAGGAAGAGCTTAGAAGAGTCACCGAACAATTGGTTTTAGTCAAAGCAGTCAATAATGAATGAAGTAATTAAAAACCCGGAGTTTCATCTCATATCAAATAAATAATATTCTTCCTAATAGTTCCTAAAAACGTATTCTAATATTCTTTTTGTTTGAAAAGTTATCACAAATATTGTTAAAAAACATTAATTTTTATAAAATTATTAAAAAATCATTTAATAATTCTATTTAAATACTCAATAATTTATTGAAATAATCAAAAAACTGTTAAGAGTTTTGTGACCAACTATTTAGTCATTTCATTCAATGTTAATCTTATGTTATTTAATCTCTGATAATAAATATGACACTTATCTAACAAAAAACAAAAAATTTATTTAATCAAAGATTAAATCTATGTTTAAATCGTTAAAATTTAATGACTTTTATAAGATTCGATTTAAGATTTAAGAGCATAAGTTGACTTCAGGTCATTCAATATCAAATTAATTTTCATTATATTGATTGCAAAATGCTACTAGCAATAAATCAGATACCAATTTTATCCATAAATAGTAGTTGAAAATTTTATAATTAAATATAACTTACCTTGATATATTGACATCCCAATTTAAAATTTGGAAAAATAATAATAAAGTATTATTAAATTAAAATTTGGGATTTAAGACCACATTTGAATTTATCGATTCGGTTCATCTGTTACTCATTTGTTATAAAAAAGCTTGATCAAATGAATAATTTTAATTGAACCTGAGAATATTTTAAAATATTTGAACTTTTATTAAATTGATTATTACTCGGAATATAATCTATGAAAGGGTCCCATATTTTGAGAACATTTATTCGATAATTACTAACATTTCAATTGTATTGTAATCTATCACTGAATTCAAATCAATTTTATACACTTTTAATATCAAAAGAATATTACCAGTGTAGTATTGAAATCAAATATAATCTTGTATATTTTTAGGATCATTCAAATGGAAAGCACTTATGGGAAGTATGATATTTGACTCTCAATAAGATTTTATATCAAATAATAATTTGTTTCTCTGAATATTCCACGAAAATTGTCTAAACAATTATTAATTTGCTAGAACCTACAACTTGTTTATCAGACAAAAGTTGCCTGAATTTCGTTTTCTTGTTCTTCTTTGATGCTTTGCTGATGAGTAATGCTTTGTCGGGGAGAAGTTGTGGCCACAAATTGCCGAAAAATGTATTCCGTTTTGTAGTCTATTGAATAGTCGCGCCTTTCTATTGACTTATACCCTACAAAATTAATAGTATTATTTGAGCAAGATATCAATATTTTACAGTTACCGGAATCATTTTTAACAAGTTTTTGTTGATTAGCTGTTGGAATACTATCACTGGATTCGTTGGAAGTTTCCATTTCTTCAGCTTCATAGGTAGCCCTCAATTGCCAGAGCTCTCGATATTGTTTTCTTAAGACATCTGTTGATATTGTTTTGTTCTCAGATGAGTTTCTTCTTCTCCTTTCTCCTAATTCTAATATTGAATATATTTTCAGACTATTTTAATGAATGATTGTATACTATGGTTACCAGGGTCATGATAATTAACTTCATCCTCGATATCATCAAAGCTCTTTTGGCGTATAATTCCAGCGGAAGCCCTTCTTTTGCCGTCATTGCCATCATTGACATCACTTGAATTGATTTCCTAAAAATATCAATTGGTTTTTGAACTAATGAACCAGAAAGAGAGGTTATGCTGAAAAACGAACCACTTTTTGATGGAAAGCGTGTAATTTGCACGGAAGGGATGCCTTTCGGTTTTTGACTGGGGTCGGAGCAAATCTATTGACAAATACCAAACATTTTTCACAACAAATATATTTTATGATTGAAATAAATCTCTTTAAACGACAAAAATATGTTGACTTTTGTGAGGAAATGGTTTTGAGGACATCATTAATAACAAAAATCATAACTTACTTGACTTGAGGTGATGATGATCTTTGTGGCGGTGGTGATGTGCTTGTGGTCTGTGCGCCATTTGATGGCGTACAATGTGTTTGTGCGATGACAGTGTTGGGCGAACTAATGGTATCCCCATTAGTGTCACTATCACATTGTTCTCTCTGATAAAATGAGTCCTCATAACACCCACTGTTATAATCGATATTATTTTCATCTGATGTCGTCGTTTGTCTCTCAAAAGTCAATATAGAGTTAGGACATCCATATCGAGAATATTTTGGCTAATCATTAGTAGAAATGACATAATATAGAAATCGAAATTCAATTTAAAAGCAATTAAATTCCTGAAGAGATCATTAAGTCTAACACACATTAAGTAATTAATTTGTACCTTAATTAAAAGTTGGCAACAAATGAGTACAGCAAATGCCAGAGCTATAGCCAGTCCACAACCGGATAGTATGACAATTATAGCAATCTTTTCATATTCACTATTGGTATGCATTTTGAATATTTGATGTCTTATATAATTGGAGCTCAAAATTATTTATCGTTTTCTATGAATATTATTATTTGAGGCACTAATTCATTGGTAATTCATAATTATTATTATTATTTATTAATAGTAATAATATTGGTTAACATCGACTTCAAAAAATAAAGTCTCAATTTATCCTAAAATGTCTTTTTTGATCTGAACAAGAGATTTGATTTTGAATCTCTCCTCTATTCTGCCATTCATTTGGAGACAACGCTTTGCTTTCATTGAACTTTATTTCAAATGATGTTTTCATATCTGAAATATTCAATAATTGTAATAAATCTATGAAAAAGAGAAAAACTTAATAAAAATTCATTATTTCCAAGAAGTTATGTCAAATTTTTTTTTACAAACTTTTCTGTATTAGTCTATAATTTGATCGATTGAATTATGAAATCAATTCTTTCAACTAAAACCTATTCAATATTTGGATCTTCTCTTATATTTACAAATTTCTAGGAATTGAATGAAAAATTGTCATTAATTTGAATGACAATAATAATGACAATAAAAACAATGAATATATATATATATATAACAGAATAATAAATAAAATATTGATTTATTTGCAAATATCCAGGAATTCGAGTCATGCCATCAACTTTTATATAAACAGGCAATAATTGAGGAAAATTGAAGGATGATTTTTGCTTCTAAATTTAATTAATTGAGCTTAATAATTTCATTTGGTATTGCTTTTGAATTAATTACATTAAATATTTAATTAAAAACAAATTCAAAACAAAATTTGTATTAATTTATTTCAATTAAACTAAATAAAAGAAATTTACAGAATCTGATTGGAATAATTGTCTAAAAAAATAAGCATGCTTGTTTAATCAAGAATCTGACATTGAAGATAGACTTACCATTGAGTTGAACGAGAAATGATTGGAAATTAGAAATTTATTTTGAGATAGGTGATCCAATATTGGTTGAATAATGAACTGGAAAGCATTAAAGATAATTCAAAAATTTCAAATTTGTTAGTGTTTTTTGTTCCCATCTTATGTTTTGCGGATCATTCAAATAGTGGTTAAGCGCATGATTACTCTGATTTACGCGAGTCAAGTAACCAAGGCAATTCTATCGATTCTTTTTAGCTTTTATTCTTATTTATATTACATCACTTTGTGTGACCAGATATCCCTTCCATTACAACAGATTTTATTGAATTACTTACATTCATGTGAAATACAATTTATATATAACACCAAACTTAAGGCAAGACTGACTTTCCTATTGAATTAGTGTTTTTCATCTATTGAATTATAACAAATAAAATCTCTCTCTCTCTCTCTCTCTCTCTCTCTCTCTCTCTCTCTCTCTCTCCTTAATATTTTGAAAGAATCAAGGTAAATAAAAGATAGGAAATTGATAAGTAGTAGAGCTTATAATCCATGGGATTAAAAGTTTTGTGAGTGGCCAACATATCGATTGAGTCTTTTTTTTTGTTTATTTTAAATATTATTCAATCTTTTGATTAAATTTTGTTTTGAAAAGAAAAACATTTTCAAAGATTTCGTTTCGGAAGAAAATTCAAAACGAGTTCAAAATTAATTAAAAGTCGTTTTATTCAATGAATTTTGAGATCATTTTAAAAGTGAATAAAAATAACTTTTAAGTTAATGAATACAAATTTCAAATAAAAGAGTGGTTTTGAAAGCATTTTATTCTGACCTCATATCTAATATAAGTCAAACAACAAACACATTATTAATCATTTATATAATAAATAAAAGTCAATTCAATTTCTTAAATGATTTATTGATATTTAATTTATTTGCGAATTCAGATCATAATTAAAAACAAACAAATGTTTGGAATTAAATTCAAATTTATAGTAATTTAAACTTTAATTAAACTTTTTAATCATATGATTGACTTCATATCCAGTCTTACATTAATTTTTTCCCTCGAAAATAATCACCTAGATCAGATAAAATGTTGATGGCAAAAAGTAATTTGGCATATATTTGATAAAAGAGGTAATTTAAATGATTTATTATTTGGTGAATGAAGGCATGAATTTTTTAGTTTACTTCAATGAAAGGACTGACAAATCGATTAATTTTGAAGAAATCGAATGACAGAAGTCTTTATAATTTGAAGACAAGTTTATTCGGTTCGGAGTTATTTTGTGTCACTCCTGTTCTGTTGAACTTATAATCCATATCTGGTAACTGAGCGAATGGTCTCAGATTATTGTACTTCTCGATGATTTTAGGTGTGTCCTCCTTCTGAAGACCCACCTGATCACTAGTGGTTGAGTCAACGCTATTAACGGAATACAATTTGATTTTTCGCCTATAGTTTCCTGAAGTGATATAAGTTTGTAAAACCCTTTCCAATGATAGAAATGGATATTCAATTATCAATGAAAATATATACGAAACGATGAATGTTGTGGTTAAGTGTGAAAAGAATAACTGTATCTGTGATCAGAATAATTATTTGTAAATTAAAAATATAGGAAAATATCAATTAAATAAATTGAAGAATATTCTTGTCATTCAATACTCACCACAAAGTAATGGCTGAACGCAAATATATTTCGAGTGGAGGCCACGAATATATACATCATTCCCGGATGTATTAACTGTGAACAAAATAGAATTTATTATATTTTGCTAGTTCAAACGAAATGTTCATTATTTTAAATTGATTTTAATGTTGGTTCAGTTAATTAGAAATCCTCTGGAGTTTAAGACAAGTTCTCATTACTTTTTAAATTACATATTATTTTATTAAAATGTTCTCTAATTCATCAAAAATAATGATATTTCGTAAGTTGTTATGCAATGCAAACACTTTTATTATAGTTAAGTCTAGACATCGATTTGAAGAAAAACAAATCAAAGCAATAGAATTGTAATTCTATTCTCTTTTATTGAATTTCTCAGAAAATGTCGAAAATATTTTTAAATTTAGAGATTTTATGTTTGTTTTGTCGAAACATTTTTGAATAATAATTAGTTTGCATTTAATTGAAAAGTTATTTACTTAAAAGTTATAAATTTGAAACAAAAATCTATTCAATTCACTACTTAAACAATAAATTCTAAGCAAACACTGATTTCTATTCAATTTTATTCTGAGAATCATTTTATTCGTATTTTCACCATGATAGGTCTGATTTTCAATAACACCTTTCAATCAGCAGTTAAAAAATGATCTTGTTCATAAAACTTACATAAGCCACATATGACAGTCGACTCAATGGTGTGAACAGTGGTGACGATAAAAATGAGTTTATTGTTCCTGAATTTGAAAAATTAATAATCATTAGAGAAATAAATTATTATTAAATGAAATTAAAGGGAAATTTGATTCAAATAAAGTTATTTTTAATTAAATTTAAATTGAATAAAATAATGATTTATCCTTAGCCTAACTTTATTTGTTTTGTTTACATAAAAGTTATTTCGTAAGAGTTTTAAGTCTTAATAATTTATTCTTCTTTTTTGACGTAAATTCACAAAAATAGGTAAACAATAAATGTTTTTCAACAAAAAGTAAATCCAATACAAAATCCGTAAATGTGAAGCACTGACCTCCGAAACCATTGTGGCACGCGATGGTGATCCAAGACATGGCCAGAGCCCATAGAACTCTGAATGAGCCAGCATAAATAATAGAGATCAATAATGAAGGTGACGTTTCGCCACTATTCCAATTCCAAGTACTGAATACTTCTAAAATAATGGTTGAGATCGAGAAAATCCATCCCAAAAGCACAGCCTTTTTCGGCAGTCTTATATGAGAATATTTATCTAGCAAATATCCGGTCAACATCCCTATCATATAGGGAGCCAAATGTGGATAAGGCTTCACAAACACCAAATTGCCATATAGGCGTCGAGCACTGAATTGTTAATATTTAAGAAATAGTCTAGGTCAACTGTAAAATGAGTACTTACGATGGATCCGGATTGTTAAAGAGCAAAGTTGGCGGCAATTCCTTAAACATGATTACAATGCGATTATTTGAGAATATATTCAATATTTATTTAAGAGAAAAATGTTGTGAATATGTATTGAATCGATTCAAAGCATATTTTGATAGTCAAGGAAGTTATCTAGGTAAATACTCATTAGGAAAAGATGTTGCAAATTAATCCAGTTTTGAGCTCATAAGACCCCCAATCTTGTCAGCAATTTTTTGGTAAAGTAACTAGATTAAAACTATATATAAACTAATTTGAGCTTAAACACGAACTATTTAGGCTATATTTAAATTCTATTTCGCTTTCCGGTCCCTTTTCGATCGGTCATTTGGAGCTGGTATATGGCGATCCTCTGGTAATGATCTAATACTATCAAAGATTTCTTATTTGACTCAACTATTGAATTATTTGTGTATTTGTTTTGCTTTAACTAATGTTTACTCAAAATTCTATTCAATATTCATATTATATGAAAATAAGAGAATCCCTTTTATGAGTCAATAAGAGTAGACGAAAGACATCCTTTTTATAATCAATAATTTGGTTAAAAATGAATATCGAATAAGTGGTGGCATAAGTGGTGGCACAAGTAGTGGCACAAGTAGTGGCACGCAATCCATTCTCCAATTAATTACATTAATTAATAACAAGTATCAAAATAGTGAAGAAAAATGTTTTCATTTGTTATTGAAAAGTATTGAAACAATAGTTTAATAGGAAATGACACCAATTTTGACGGAATGTTATCATTATTATGACACAAAAGAATGGTTCGTTAAGATTTGCTTCGACTAACCTGCAAATATGTGACTATACCAGTGCTCAATATGGATGTGCCAATTGTTGCGATCAATAATAATTGGCCAAAATATGCGTTTCTGTAATTTAAACGTTTTATAAGAAAAAAAGTTATCGATAATTATTTTGACAATTATTATGACTTTGAAAGCAATACCTGTGCAATATTATTAGGAATATAGGCGTAAATATGAAGATTTGCATATCGGCTGAAATATACCATAAGTGAAGGAAACACTTAATAATCATAGGAAACATACTATCAATTAGTGAACAAAAATAGTTTAATTGACAATAAATACCATATCTTTGGCTTTAATAAAATTGCTGAAATAAAGGGCGTGTGTCCACCAAGTATTGCGACACTTCTCCACAGTAGGATATATGAGTTCCTGCCAAAGAGGACCATTGCCGAGACGGTATGTGAACAAAAATATTACGATCAAAAGCATTATCGCTGTAATCAAAGATAATAATTAAATAGTAAAACAGTTAAAGCGTTTCAAGTAATTAATTAAAGCATTAGTTTCTCAAATGAACTGAAGACAAATCCATTCAATTATTATTATATATTAAATGATTTGATTTGGAATTTTGTTAATCACTTCTCAATTAAAAATATAAGGAAATTACTGCAAACCTGGAGTTAATCTCACATATCTGTGGACATAGAATGCAATCCAATTTCTGGCTTTCCATTGGGGCGATTCTCTCATTTTCCTTAATGTTGTATAAGTGACCAGAACTCCACTCAAATAGAAGAATGTTTCAATGGCCAGGGAGGCATTCAATACCATTTGAAATAAGAATCCTTTTGGTAGTTCTCTTGTAGTGACGAGACGACCGGTTGCTCTAAAGTCGAGAGTCATGTAAGTGTGGGCCATCATAATCCATACCAGACTTAACACTTTCATTCCATTCAATGGTTTAATCAAATTCGATGACTCTTTAGAGGACAGAATTTGGGCACTATTTGTGTAGAGAGAAAATGAGAGCCAACACTTCATTACAAGACTGGATATCATTTTAATCTCTTCCCCTCTGTTTCTTCTAACGACGTCTATGGCTGTGGCCAGAAATATGAGTAAAAGTAGTGATACAAATATAGACAGAGGAATGATTTGTTCGTTTTGGATATTAAACGATTCTTTGACGTCACAGCTCTGAACCGTTACATTCACCCGAAACCGATGCGAAACTTATAAACAAAATGTCAAACAAATTAGTTTTACAATTAAATTGATTAGAGTTTGAAGACTTACTTCTTTGAGTAATTAAGTCGAGATCATTAAGAGTACAACTGCCGGGAAGACATATTCCTAGTCGTAATTTCATATAATAGAAAAGCGGTGCGATTCTTGCGAAATGGTGTTCCTTTTGAATAAATATTTATTTTTTTAATGAATGCAAATATTAATGTTAATAACCTACCTTGGCAAATCCTTTAGCATCTGCCGCGTCATTGAATTCTTTTTCAACGCTGTCCAATGGCGGCTTCGGTGGCAAATATGGTCTTACATTAATGGCACAGTATTGACCTTTAGTGCTGTCTTCACTTTGCTCTTCTCCTATTTTACTCTCAAGACAGTCGTCATAAGAGCCCAGAGCTGTAAGTGTACCGCCGAGGATACCGTCCGGCACTTTACCACTTGAGTCCAAAACTGTAGTCAAAAGTAATACAAATGTTATGATCAGATGAGACTCATTGGAGATGACAAGTGTGAAGTGGACATAACATCGACATTCATGTATTAAAAAATCATTAGATTTATAAAATTCTATAATTAAATTAAGTTTAATTAAGTTTAACTCTTTCTCTAATAAAATATTTATAATATATTTTTAATTTAATTTTAAGGAAAACTAAACCTTATTTTTATATTAATCTTTAGATATAATTAAAGATTAATTCGATTCATCGAATTCTTCATTTTTAATATGAGTTAAATCGAGTAATTAATAATAATTAGTGACATTCAAAAACTTAATCTTCTGATCAATGATTTCAAGTCCACAAACATTCCAATGAATGGCATTTATATTGTTTTTTATGCAAAATTTTGAATTAAAATCCAATTAAAATTTTTATATAAAAAAATAGTAATTTGTAAGTTAATGTGTCAAATAAAAGGACAGATTAACCAACCGATGAACAGCACTCGGCATTTGACACGCATTCGCTTATGTGGTTAACAGTAGATTAAGGTTTAGATTAAATAATTATTTGAACTGTTATGAAGCCCTTCCAAACTATATTAACCTCTTTCTCAGTTTTTATTTTAAAGTTTTCTTATCTTAAGAATGTTATGATGTGCTCGACTTTGGGAACACACAAAAACATCTTTTGAACTTTAAATTAATTTTGCTTAGCCAAGTATAGCCAAGATGTTTAGGGAGAGCCAAGTTAATAAATTTCAGATCATATCTGTTTCAAAAAGTACATCTTTCCTTAAGAACTCTCTTTATACGCTGTATATTAAATTGAGCAATTACGTTTCTAAAAATACATTGCTCAAAACAAAAATTAGTTGTTGACATGTGCCTGTACCTGTGTCTGTACCTGTGTCTGCAACAGACGCTCTTTTCTGCTTTAATTCTTATAAAATTATAATTTTCTTGGAATTAAAGAGGGATTCAATTGATGTCAACTTTACTGAAGTTTAATTGAAAAGTTGTGGAAAGTCTTGAAAAGCAATTTTTTCTTTGAAGACACTTAATCTGACCCATGAGAACAATTGATCCAAACTTTCATTCATTTTCTTTTGTACTCAGTTTGAAGTCTCCACCAAATTATCATAAAATACTACATAGAATTTGAGAGGAAATAATTGAATCCATCAAATAATTGATTTAGAATTTTTCTGACTGATTGTTAAAAAATGGAATTAAAAATTACTACAATTTCTTTGCATATAATAATCACAAATATTTATGACAAACAATGGATCGGTAGAGCACTCGAAGCCTACAAAACCAGTCGAATAGATATTAAGTGTTTCTTTGGAATTGTTTAAAACTTTCTTTCAATACAACTATTAATACAAATGACCTAAAATTTAAGAGTTTATACTCTCACTCATATGATATTTTGTTCAGCTCAGGTGTCGAGTCAATGGAATACCTGTTCCCAAAGCCTTAAGATAACGTTGCGCTCAATCGAGAGTAGAAAATGAAAGTGAAAACAGAGACAAACTAGATTAAATGAGTTGGTCCAATGTCAAAGTCATTAAATGATTGAATCGATTTCTTTTAAAAACAATTAAATACAAAATAGAGAAATACATAAGAGTTTTCCCATTATTTCGATTTAAAAATTACATTAACTCTTCAGCGAATCGGCAAAAATGAAAACTCGACTTACTTTTGATGGCCCAGGGCTTCAATTTTCTTAATCCAAACAGAATACGGACCGCATCAAAGGTACAGTCAGGCGATAGAGTCACTGTTGAACTCATTTGAATCAATTGAGGCATATATTGTTCAAAAAGCTGTTCCAGTCTGACACGAGTTCTTTGCATCAGATCTTCAAAGTAATCCATGAATTCCGACGGATTCTTAGGTTCTATGAATATTGGCTCATCTAGCACAGCTTCTCCTTCATCTCTATTGTCCTCATCTTCTGATTCTTCTTCTTCTTCGTCTTCATTATTAATATCTATCGTCGAATTGTCATCACTTTCACTGTCAAGAGCTGTAAAATTAGTTTTACGAAGAAATATATCTCTAAAACTTGGTTCTGGTTCACTTTCAGTCGAGTTTTGTAATGTATTTTGTATACAAAACCATATAATAAACACAATTAATCCAAACTTAATCTTCATTTTGAGATAATTTCATCTCTTTTTCCATAAATACAATGGAATCGACGCAAACAAAAAACTTAATAAAAATTTGTTTACAAAATTCAAATCCGAGTTACAAATAAAAGTAAAATCCAAATCAGTAGACAAGAGGAAACTCCTGAGACATTTTAGTGAAAGTTCTCAAACTTAATGTAAACATAAATTGGCAAAAGATTTTTAAGCCGTTTTCACTTCTTGAAAAGTTTTTGAGGTCATGCGCTGGTAGTGTTGTATACAGTTATTGCACTGGTATTAGCTCTTAATTTGTGTGCCATTCAGACTTTGAAATGAAAGACCAATCATTTGAATCGTTTAAGTATTTGGTCTCTAATTTGTCGACAAAAGCTATTGAACGGCAAAACAATTCCACTTTTCTCTCGATGTTACTCTTGCTCTTTGGGAGTGACTTACCTTCAAAGGCTACACAACTTTCCTTTTAATAGATTTTGTGCTCGACTCTTTGCCTCACAATTCATATACTTGTTTATTAATAAGACCTGCTCTGGGCTATGGGTTTAGCTGTTGTCAGCAGAGGGTCAGTACATGTCCTGTGGATCCGAAGAAATATTTTGAGAAAACAATTCCTTAGAGACTATTTAAGACCAGAACCACTTCACAACTCTTGCCTTTGGGCATAATTGGGTTCACAAATAATAGTACCCAACACAATCACTCAATACTTATATTGAATTCAAGTCTTTCTTATTTTTTCAAAAGAAATGTTTATTGAATTCAGGAGAACCCAAGATATTAAGCTTTTAGTCCTTCTGGAATTTTTGGAGCTATTTTGTTAGGAATTGGAACCAATTTAAGCTAAATTAGGCTTAATTTAACTAAAATCAACCTTATCTAAACTTATATTTATACTTCGCCCTTTTGTGCACTATTTTTCAATCACTAAAACTCCCTTTGACAGCTTGGTTATCCCCTATTCAAAGCAATATTATAGCTCTTTTTCGTGAAAATTCTAGCCCAGAATGGAATTCTTGAAAGCAATTAATATTTTCCTTTTGATAAAACAATTTTAATAAATTTTATAAACATTTGTCGATTGAATAAAAGATTGATTATAATATTGAATTTCAATTCTAATAAATACCTTATTATCAGAACAGAGATTAAATTAATTATGTTTTGAACTTCAATTTAATACTAAAACTGAATTACAAATATTTTTTTGTTGAATTGTTATTAAGTTTTTTTTTCAATTATTGTTTCTCTGAATGAATGGAATATTAATTGAGAAATAATGAGGAAAGAAAGTCAGCCACACATGAACTCAGAGCTCTCCAAACGTTCAAATTTTTTTATAAGTGCAATAAAATCCGAGACTTTCATAAACTGAAACAGGATAAATCAGCAATAATATGCAAGACCTTCTTATTTAGACCTGCTTAAGTTTGAGAACATTTGAAAAATGATTTTACTGCAAATTTATCATTCTTTGTCACATTCTTTAGCCATCGCTTGAAAAAACATTTTCTGGGAGCTATTGAATGGAAATTTGGACCCAATATTATCTTTAAGATCAGTTTAAAAGCGGAAAAAACCCAAAAATTGTTTACAAAAAGTGGTTTTATGGACATTGAATTTCAATTGGTTCCTAAGTTCTTCTCATTTAAATGTTTTGAAACCCCGAGAAAAGAGTAATAAATGCAACGAATGCTTACAATTAGACCAGTGATGGCCAAGCTCGGAGGCTCCAGGGGGGGGGGATCCA